>PVIR01024131.1:13789-26355 GCA_004026965.1 Petromus typicus | reverse complement strand
CTTACTTTTCTGTTACAATCTCAACATTGTCCCCTTTCACCTTATTTTACATTGAGCATTTTCTATTTCACAATATATAACATACAATGCTAGGACTCATTTACATCTTCATTTTCTCATACCAGAGAAAAGATGCGATATGTACCTATCTGTGACCTATTTATTTCACTTATGAGGATATCCTCAAGGTATGTCCATTAATAAACACCTACTTTGAAAATTTATACTTCAATAAAATGGAAAATGTAGAAGAAATGGATAGATTTCTAGACACATATGAACTCCCAGAGCTGAATAAAAAAGATATAGAAATGTTAAATGCCCCAATAACAATCTGTGAAATTGAAAATGTAATTAAAAACTTGCCAACAAAGAAAAGCCCTGGACCTGACGGTTTTACTGCTGAATTCTATAAAACTTTTAAAGAGGAGTTAGTGCCTCTACTTCTGAAACTCTTCAATGAAATTGAAAAGGAAGCAGTACTCCCAAACTCCTTCCTGGAAGCAACCATTACCCTGATTCCAAAAGCAGAGAAAGACCCAACCAAAAAGTATAACTACAGGCCAATATCTCTAATGAATATCGATGCCAAAATCCTCAATAAGATCCTGGAAAATAGAATACAGAGAATTATCAAAAAGATTATACACCCTGACCAAGTTGGATTCATCCCAGGGATGCAAGGATGGTTCAACATACGTAGATCAATCAGTGTTATACACTATGTTAACAGGCTTAAGGACAAAAATCATATGATCATCTCAATTGATGCAGAAAAAGCGTTTGACAAAATACAACACCCATTTATGTTCAAAACTCTACAGAAGATCGGAATAGATGGTCTGTATCTCAAACTAATAAAAGCTATCTATGAGAAACCTTCAGCCAGTATCATACCAAATGGTCAAAAATTGAAACCTTTCACACTAAGATCAGGAACAAGACAAGGGTGTCCTCTCTCACCACTTCTGTTCAATATAGTTCTGGAAATATTAGCCATAGCAATTAGGCAAGAGAAAGAAATAAAAAGAATAAAGATTGGAAAAGAAGAAGTTAAATTGTCATTATTTGCTGATGACATGATACTCTATCTAGAGGATCCTAAAAACTCAATAAAAAAACTGCCGGAACTAATCGCCAATTTTAGCCACATAGCTGGTTACAAGGTCAACGTTCAAAAATCAATAGCCTTCATATACACAAACAGTAGACCCACTGAGATAGAAACTGGAAAGTCAGTCTCTTTCACAATAGAATCCCAAAAAATAAAATACCTAGGAATCAATCTAACAAAGGAGGTGAAAGACCTCTACTCTGAAAACTATAGCACTCTGAAAAAGGATATAGAAGATGATATCAAAAAATGGAAAGACATACCTTGCTCCTAGGTAGAAAGAACCAATATTGTCAAAATGGCTATACTTCCAAAACTACTCTACACATTCAATGCAATCCCAATTGAAAGGCCACAGGTTTGATCCCAGTAACCACATACAACAATAATGGACGTGGTCAATCACACCCATCAGCAATCAGCAGAAATATCACAGTGCCAAGCGTGGTGGCTCACACCTGTAATCCCAGCCTGCTGAAGGCATGAGGCAGGAGGACTGCTGAGTTCAAGGCTGAGTTCAGGATCAGCCTGAACTACAAATGAGAACCTTTCTAAAAAAAAAAAAAAAAAAATTCTTTTGGGGAAAGTACATGGGTGTAACTACTGTGCAAATGAGTATGGAGATGATGCAAAAAACTAAGACTAGAAGTTCAGTTTGACTCACATACACCCCTGCTTAGTGTTGTCCCAAAAGAATGAAAATATATCATAGGGATATATGTACACCTGTATTCACAGCAGCACAGTATGTAATAGCTCAATCTTGGAAATAGTCCAAATGCCCACAAAGCAATGAATGTATAAAAAAAAGTATTTTAACACAATAGAATTGTACTGAAAGCCATAAAGAAGGCTAAACTTGAGACATTTCTAGACAAACAGATGCACACTGAGGCCATACTATTAATCAAAATAAATCAGGCACAGGTATGTAAATATCACATTGTTTCTTCAGTGTGAGAAATCAAAAGTGTAAATGAATATCAAGGTATATTATAGCTAATCATAAGCAAGAAGAAAATGTTCAGATGGGAAAGGGAAGTGGGAGGAAAGAGAAAGAAAAGAAAGTGAAAAAAGGAGGGAAAATCAAAACAAAACTTCTATAATTAAGGAAGACAAGAGTAGTTAAAAAATGGAAGAGGATGGAAATAAAAAAACAGTCAAGATATATTATGTACAGGTATAAACTGTATAGGTACAAATGTATATTTCAAAGGTACGAATAAACTTAATTAGTTTAAAAATCAATTCAGTCAATTCTATTTGACTAAAAAAATGAAATCTTAAAATGCAGTATATGACAGACTACATTACACAAATTCAAAAGTAGTTATCACACCTAAAAAAATCTTGGAATACTTTGAAATTGTATTTTAATTTTAATATCATTATGCTACTTAATCTATCCTTAAATGTCATATTTTGTTTTATTGCTGTTTTATTAATATGGTCTTTTAATTAATATAATCTTACATGAATACATCACCTGTTTAATACTATGTATGACCTTTACTATATTAAATAAATAAATTGAATGATTTATTTTCTTTTGAACCACATATTTATTGAATTTATATATTAGAGTTTGACATTATATTTTAAGTTTTATACAAACAAGAATAATTACATATTTTAAAAAGATTGAGCACTGAGTAATGATAATGACTATTAAGACACAAAAGATTCAAACTGAAAATATTTAAAATAGGATGTATTAGAAATGACATCAAATGTCATCTGTACTATTGTGGTCAAACTTATATTAAAATGCAGTCCCCAAATCAAGATCAAATATTAATAGGTATTAAAAATACTAATAATATCAAACATATTTAAAAATTTGTAAGATTCTGAAAACATTAATTAGTAAATTACATTACATTAATTCCTGTAATAGGTAAGAAAACAAAATCAAATATTGTCATGAAGGATATTTTAAGAATACAATAAGATGGCATTCTCCTCTGTCTTTCTGCCAGTGAACTGATGGATTTACTTAAAATCAATGTGATATACAAACTAGAACAAATCACACAGTATTGAGAATTAAAGCTGTAGACAGTTTAGAAGTGATCTTGGAGCAGTTGGGAGGAATGAGCAATGCAAATGTAAGTTAAAGCTACTAAGTGGATTACATGAGGATGATTAGCTGACCAACTGGATGTAAGAAGCATAAAATGTTTCCAGTCTTTTAAACATAAGAAATGAGTATATTCTTGGTGTCATAAGAAGACATATTAAGTTCAAAGAGTTCACGTTTACAAAGAAAAATCAGAACTTCCATTTTTAGTATTAAGAGGGAAATGTTCAACATACTGGTAGAAATAGCAGCAGAGAAGAGAGTAATACATAAGAGTAAGCCCCATAAAATGATAACAAACATCAACAAATCAAGCATTAGAGGAAGAAGACATTTATATTAATTAGTTCTCCTCTAACTATGGGTAAGGAAGGTCTGTCTGTGAGCTTAATGAAAAGAGAGCTTTGTCATAGATACACACATTAAACTAGATCCTAGCCATACATCAGTACAAGGGACTCAAGTGCTATTTGGGTACTTTATTAAATGTTCCCCTTGTGTACTTGCCTACTTCATCCTTATCTCTTTTCTGGGATTGAATTTATTCTTGGATTTAATTTATACCGAACTGATGACCATAATGACTAACCAAACTCATCTTTCTCTCTTTCTACAATGACTTTCATTTCTTTACATCTAAATTTTCAGGGAAGCACTGTGATTGGATCATTGGTCCTCCTCTTAAGAGTTAACAGTAGTGAGGGGTCTGCTTGTTTGTACATGATCATCAAATGTAGACAAACAAATCAATCTCTCAAAGGAATTTTGGAGTAATGAATTGCAGTAGTATAGGTGGTGTTCTCAAGGATCAGAAAACAAACAAACAAACAAACAAATATACAACAACAACAAAAAACTCCTAACCCGAATAATACCTTCTTAAGAACAAAGTAGAAGTGAGAGATACAAAGTCAAAAGTAGTTCTAAAAAAAGAAAACTAAGCATGCTAAAAGAATTGGGGAGTCAATATGAGTAATGGACTTCACCTTCAAATAACAATTTGTACAATGATTAAGAAAGAAACTGTTTTTTGATTAGATAAAAATCAAATGTGTTTTATATATTATTGTTAGAGACTGATATAGTATTACCTAATAATTAAAAATGAAGATGAATGTGGCATTGTTTTCTGTGTCTAGAAATTGCTGATTTCTAGTGAACTATTTTTCAATCTAAACGCCTACACAATATTCTCTTAAGAGATGTCTGAAAATTTTAAATTAAGAAGTCTACATTAAATTCACCAGTCTATGGTTTCTGGAATGAATTTTTTTTTTCTTAAATGTAAACACATCCATTTCTCCAAGCTTCCAGAAGGTCTCAACATTTGCCCAACTCCATAAGGATAAATGAATGAGCTGTGATCATTTCCAAACCTTCATTCCCTGGGAGGTACCTCATCTGGGCCAAGAAAAATGAACTATTTTTAAGAAACCATCTGCTCTTATGTTATCTGGGTTTTTATTATCGTCCTATCAACATTTTTACTCCTGTTTAAAGATCGTTTGTTTTGACATATAAATTGGATGAGAAAAAGTCTGAGTAGTTCACTTAACAATTTCACATACTATATATCCTTCTCAAGTAATCCTTAAAAATGAAATTTCAGTTTCTCCTTCAGGCACAGTTAATTTTTTTTTTCAAATGTCATGTCTTGTCTTTATGACGTTGTGCACAGGCAAACATACAGGTATGGGGTGAACCGCATCTGCAAGCCCCTTGAAAAGTTGTATGCAAGTGGAGAGAGGAGATTAAAACAAAACTGTTATGTGTGGAACAGCAGGGAAGGGGGTCTAGGAGGTACAAAATCGAGTACATAAATATGCTTGCAATGTAAAATCCTAACCAGTTGGAGTCCTGACATGCGTTGAAAGACTTGAAAGACATGTGTAGTATAATTCATGCCTTTAATCCTCCAAAAGAAAATTTTCTTTCTCTTTCAAAATTTTGCAGCTTCTGCAACTTAACTATTCTTTAACTAATGTTGAGAATTAACTGAATGTAGACGTAATTGCTAAATTTATAGAAGTGTTATGTAACTTCAGGCAGCCATAGTTTATGATCATTGTATCAATATCAAACTTATTTCACCCTACTTTCTTATAAAAGCAGAATCTGCATTTGATGAAACTCATGCTCCCATAAAATTACTTTTCCTTTCTTACATTTTTTATGTATTATGTACTTTATATGCAGCCTATCCATCTTTCAAGAAAAACTTCACCTTAGGCCTCTTATATCAATCATTGTCCAAGGACTTTTGATATGAAAATTATCCCTAACTCTCATTACACTCATGTGACATACCCCATAATTACCACATTATTATATGCTGTTGTTAATGCCTCATTACTAAAGCATACTTCTTAACCTTTTGTTACATAAACACACTGTGTTTATAAATTTATAAACATGTACTCATTAGAAAATAATTACTTAATTGCTCTGTGAATGTATTTTTTTCACAAGTGGGCAGAAAATTACAATGGCAAAGATTGGATACTTTTTTGCCTAATTTAGCACCACAACAAGAAAAGGAAAAAAAAAAGACTGAGAATATAAAGTTGACAGCAATCTCCCATCTCATCATTTTACATCTTTAGTGTTACATAAAACTAGATTTCTAGGAAAATATGAGCTGCAAAATATATGTGTGGCCTTATAAATCAGAAGTAGTTTATATTTCCAAGGTGTGCCTGTAGTATACTGATATAAGGAGCTGTAAACCTGAGCTGGTAATGAAAGAGTGAAAAACTATGTTTTGCTACTTAAATAACAACAAAAGTTAAATAATCAGTTACTCTAAGGAATATGCTATTCAATCTGATTAACTATAAATCTACTTCATACACATATTTGAACTTTCACGACCCAAAGTAGATTTGGACAGATAAATTTAAAAGTTGGTCCTGCAGGAGAGAAGTTTTCAGCATTAGACAAGTGTACTCTCATTCATGAACAAGTCTTCAGATACCTAGCAAAAACAAAATGTGTCTAGGAAACGGAAGCAAAGGAATAAATAGGAACCCGCAGTGTATAATATTCAATTCTTAGAATAATAGCTATCCTTTGCAAATAATTCTATGAAGGCATGCATGATTCTGAGAATTTCTATCAATATTATTTTGTGTAGTCTTTCCAATTCTGAATTTTAACAGTCTCAACAAGATCAAGAAGCAAAACATTAGTGTGTCAACTGAGGAATCAAACAAGAAAACAAACCTACACTTCAAAAATCATGCAAACATAAACATGCATCAGAAACTGAAGAATTGAAGTAATATATTTGCATTTGTAGGAATTTATAAATGTCTAGAGTCTGAAACACTATCATCACTAGGAGAACAGATTCTATGTTTTAAAAGAATTTAGAAAACTGAGCGGACCAATGAATCATGGTTAATCATGCAGCATGAACAGTAGCTCACCTTTAAGTTTATTCTTTGAAGCAGCAGCTGATGCCAGGCAAAGGTTGCACAAGAAGAAGAAACAAATATATTAATTGTTAGAATCTTTAGCAACAAAACAGATACTGTAGTTTACATAACAGACTTAAAGTAGAAAAGAGTAGTTCACAATTATATAATCAATATGTTATAGAAATTAGACCTCTGACAAAGAAAATTGCAGTTGTTGTTATATGGTTAGTAAATAATTAATATTCTCGAATGTTAGGAGCCTAATGTTAGGAGCCTAACATTCTCGAATGTTAGGAGCCACATAATGCAATTTCTAAATACTTCAAGACACCAAGTCTTTTTCTTAATTTTAAATCTTAACTAATAATTAATTAGGTACTCGTATACGAATCAAATGTGATTAATGCTACTTAATTTATATAGAACCCATATAATGTGAATAAATTACAAAGACATATCCTTTCCTTTTACTGAATATGCTTTACTCTATGTCAGAAACCAAGGCTGAACCTTTTCTATACAGTTTTTTTCCTAACAATGACAACCTCAAGAAGTGAGTTTTGTTCCTCATGCTTCTAAACATGGAACGTGAAACTCAGAAACTATCACTTGCTTGCTAATGATGGCACAATAAACAAGATTTGACACCCGCAAACTGCAGGGCTAGGCTCTATGACAGTGTGGTTCTGGGTTTTAAGGTTCTGAGTTACTTCCGCAAAGGCCAACCTCACACATATGCGTTGTTAACTACAGCTGTTTTGATAACTGTTTGACCACATACCTATAAAACTTGAAGACTTCATTACTTTAATTGGCGTGATTCCCTTAAGAAGTAGCAAATTAAGCTTATTGATGTCTAATGGTAAATAGTATTTGGGGCAGAAGTAAATCTAACAAGGAAATTAAATTAATTAGTCCTTCAGGACAGTTACTCACTCAAAGGATGACTTGCAGTCCAAATGCAAAATTACATATCCCTATATATTTTTGAAGTGAATTATAGTACTTTGATTACATTGAAAAAATAATGATTGAAAGATAAATGGCATATTTTTTTGTTGTTTGACTTTTTTTCTTTTTAGGAGGGGACTGGTGATCATACTCTTGCCAGACACCAGAACCATGCAGCTAAATCCCCAACCTCATAAGGGAATTTTTACTTCCTTCCTTCCTTTCTTTTTCTTTCTTTCTTTCTTTCTTTCTTTCTTTCTTTCTTTCTTTCTTTCTTTCTTTCTTTCTTTCTTTCTTTTTTCTTTTTTTTTTTCCTGCTCTCAAATTGTGGAAAGATTCAGTTGCCCAGGTCCTACCAGGGCAATATGTAGTTTCTAATTCAGTACACTGACCATTAGTGAAGTTTAATTTAGATGTTAGCTCTAATACTCATGATATAAATATGAAAACTTTTAATTTACATTTCTACCAAATTACTTAGGTATTAAAATTTCCAAAAAAGTTTATTTAAATAAAAGCTACTTAGTGGAAGTTCTATCTTTCTTTCTTCCTTCCTTTCTTCTTTCTTTTTCTTTCAAGTCCTGTTTTGAAGTTAAGGGTGGTCTTGAGCTTAGCGATCCTCCTGCCTCTGCCTCCTGAGTGCTGGGATTACAGCCATGAACCACCACACCTGGCACTGTGACAGTGTCACTGTTTGATGGTGGGTATGAGGCACCACACCTGGCATTGTTGTATGTGGTTACCAGAGACTGACAAAGGGACCTTGTGCTTGCAAAGCAAGAGCTGGAACAACTGAGCTAAATCCCCAGACTGGATGTTTCCCTTTTAGTCATTATCAAAACCACTTAACATTTCATTTTCTTTAAAATAATATATATTTTCTGATAAAAGAACCTGAAAAATTTATTTCAGGAAATCAGGACTAGGTTCTTATTTTAAAATAGTTGAAAATATTTATTATGGGACTTTGAATTGGAAATGGATAATTGGAGAACAGCAAAACTAAAAATATTATTGGAAATTAAAAACAAACAAAAGTTAAAGATCTTAATATTTACGCTGAGATTATAATGATTGCGATACAGTTTAACACAAATTAATAACACATTAACCATTTCTTACATTATATTAAATGCAAAATACTTACACTTAATTTTCCAAAATTTACTCCATTTTACTCAATAAAGTTTTTGCTTCATTGCTATATCAAAATATTAGAGCTAAAACAATTATAGCTGATATAAAAATATAAACAACATTCTTCTCATAATACCAGCTTCCAAGATAATCAGTGTTAATAGATTACATTAAACTATTAACAAAATAATAAGATTACTGTAAAGTAAATGTCTTGAGGAAAATTTATTTTATACATAGTATTTCTGAAACAAACATTGCACTATACATATTATTTTCCAATTTACTCTCCCCACATTTTCTAGGTTAGTAGAATTTCAATTCATTTATTTCACTATTGTCTATTTTTCTATAGTTTATATGAAGAATGATTTTTTGTTTCTTTTAGAGTCTGTTTGGTATTTTATTTCTGCTAAAAATTCTATAACAAATATGTCTAGAATAACACTTCTACACAATAATCTTTTTTACTCCTGTGGAATAAAGGTTCAAGTTCTTTTAGTATTTCTGTACAGAAAATTATTTTTAAAAGAAGATAAATATTGCAGTTGGAAGGGTTGAACATATTTTGAATGGAAATATGCAACAACACTGAATGCTTAAAATAAAATAAATCTAGAAAAAAGTAAAAGAAAATAGAGAAACAGAAAGGACAAAAATTTAACATTCCCAATAGTTGATCAATTATGAACTCTTTGATCACAAACTTTTTCACTGAACTTTTCTGTTTTGGGGGGTAGAATTTTAGTATGCTTTAGAATTTCAAAAACTAGGAAATATTTTTAGTATCACTCTTTTTGTACTGCATTTATTTGCAAAACAAATTCACCTATATAAAAAGTAAATTATTCAAGTGTAACTGCATTCAATTTTTCATGTAGAGAATAATTTATCTCTCCTACAAATTCATCATTTAGAAAATTTTAGCATGAATGTAAAGGAAAATTTCTGAAAACTTTATAATTTTAAGACTACTAATTAGTGGCATCTGTTATATAACAAATGCAAGCAATCTCTTCAAATAATTCATTTTTGATTAGAAATCATGAAATAAAAATAGCAAAAGCAAATATTTATGTTTTTCAGTGGAATAGAGCTATGTCATGGGAAGTCCTCAAATACTACCTAAAGGAAGAAGATTTTATGGTTAGATTCTTGGGCAAGTTCCAAAATAAAATAGAAAGAAAAACAAAAGCTCTGTGCTTTTTTCTGTGTGTGTGTTCAGGCAGCTAAGACTAGACTAGGCTAGTTAATATAATTGGAAAGAGGCCAGGCTACCAGGCTTGTTAGCCCAATTATAATTCTCTATGTTTTCAATAGAAGAAGCCAAGATGACAGCAATACTGTCATAAATGTCATGTTCAATACTTGTAAGATTTTCCATTGTCAGCACAGTCCAATTATAAGTCAATTGTAAAGTGCACATTGCACACCACCCAAAACAACTGAAAATTAACTTAAAAATGCGATTTAACTGTTCATAGATACGATGAAAAGTATTAGAGATATTTTGATCAAAATACAATTTTAGATATAACATCAATATTTCTTTATTGTTTACAATAAAAGTAGCAAGTTGTGTCAGTAAGTTTACACACATTATTTTCAGGTATGAGTAGTTATCAAATACAAATTAGACATATGTAATATATGAAAAACATAATAATATGAAAGTTATACACGTAATTTTGAAGAAAATCACATGGATAAAATATTGACATAGCTTTTTATATACGAAAGAAGAATAGTCAATTTTACCTATTATATTAACAGGCTAATTCTGACATTTTTGATAAAATTAAATAAAAAACTAAATTCATTTTATTACTGTGTGAAGGAGGAAAACCTGACTATTTGGAAGATCTAACTCAAACTAAAATTGAAAGAATTGGAGACCAAATCATTATTTCTCAAAACGGATTCTAGGAACTATACATAAAGCATGTGGAAAAGCATAAGGAAATGTCTTAAAGTATTTCTATCTAATCATATTTGCTTATTCTTTTAACTCCCCTCATTTTCAGATTTACTATTAAATAGTTTATCAGTAGACGTAGTATACAGATAATGTAGAAGCTGGTAGAGTAATTGATGCTTTGGTAGTGTTTGCTAAAATGTTATTTATCAATGAAACATTAGAGAATAGTTGTAAATAGTTTGCAAACGTATTAGCGGTATTTACTGAGGATGAATTAATGCAAAAGCAATTTGGATTTTTAAATTTAAAAACATATATGTGTGTGTATTTGTGTGTGTGTGTATAGCTTTTTGAAATGTTGAATATTCAATATTGAAGTATTGAATATTTATGGGTCTATTAAAATATGATGATAGCTTACCTTTGTGTTGTCTGTTCCTTTCATGTTTTAATGAACGAATCAGAGACCATATTTTTAACAAAGGAAGAAATAAACTTGGATCTTAGAGTTTTTATAGAGATAATGTTTTCTGATATCTACATATTCATTTTATTGGAGGTTTCTCTTTGGTCATTTGTATCTACAATAAAACAGTATAAAATAATCTATTGCAATTGACACTGAATAATATAAAGTTTTTAACATAAAAATATTACTTTTAGAGTATATAGAACAAATTATAAAATAAATGAAATTAGCAAGGCCACTATTTCCCAAAAGAAAGGCAATTAAAAGGAAGAAATTCAAAATACTACCAATACGTGGTTGAGAAATTATAAATGAGTTTTCCTGTACCATAAAGTTTGTAATAGCAAATATAATTAAAAGATGATAGTAGTTATATACATATATATTCAATATATATATTCAATGGATATATATTCATATATATTCAATATATATTCATATATATATTCATATATATTCAATATATATTCAATTCATATAGTCAAAATTAATATGTTGTAGTATAATACCATAGTGCTAGTCAATACCAGATGTATTGACTTCTTACAAAAAACAATCCATATTGATTTAACAAAAGTATTGCTGGGCATTGTGGTTCACTCTGGTAATCCTAGCACTTGGGAGGTAGAGGCAGGAAGATTGCTGAGAGTCTAAGGTTAGCCTGGGCTTATGAGCAAGTTCAGGGTCAGACTGAACTTCAAAGTGAGATCCTGTCTCAAAACAAGCTAAAAAAAAATGTATTGCTACAACTAATAGATAACATATTAGTATAGTCTCTCAAGTCATGAAAATTAAAATTTCATTACTGAGCTAGATAACTGTATATATTATCTCATTTTTTATATTTCTCCATCTAAAACAGAGTAAAATCTACTTAAGTGCCTGAGACTTATTTAAAATATCTATTAAAGTTATAAATTAAATATCATTTGAACAAAATAATTTTTAAGGCTTATAGAATCAAAAAACTTAGAAAAGTCTGAATTTAATTTCTTCCTCTTTTTTCTTAATAATCACATAAATTTTACACTTGGATGGAAGTGTAATAAATACTTTTCAAACTGTTTACCAAAGAATGGTTGCTATAGAAGTTACATCCCTGAAGAATCAAAGTCTTAATGAGTAAAACTTTCTTTTGTCAGAAAGCTCAAAGTTATACTTAAACAAGAAAGGAGAAAATAATAGAATTAGAAAATCACCATTGCTTAGACCTACCTTCCGAATACTGTAATTATAAGGGAAACTACCAGGTACAATATTACCTTCCAATCAAAATGCTAAAACAGGGCCGGGGAGTTAGCTCAGTGGTTCCGGCGCCTGTCTCGCAAGCGCAAGGACCCGGGTTCGATTCCCCGGTAACCACATAACAATACTGGGTGTGGAGACCCACACCCAGCAGCAACCAGTACCACATACCACAGTGCCGGGCGTGGTGGCTCACGCCTGTAATCCCAGCACTCGGGAGGCAGAGGCAGGAG
>PVIR01024131.1:0-13689 GCA_004026965.1 Petromus typicus | reverse complement strand
TCATCAAATGTTAAGCAAGGGGAAGTATTTTGGGGATGATTAATGACAATGAACTTTTTACTATAATAAATTATTTTTATTTAAACACTCACTTTATATTCTTATCAGTTTTTCCAATATGTATATATTTTTGTACATTCTTGACAATTTTGATAATAAAATTATTAAAATATTTAAATGATCAAATGAATATCTAATGTATAACTATTTTTCTTGTATTGCTGTTGTTTTATAAATCACAAATTAATTGCATGTATGAAAATGAGCATAGTAGTGCCGAATTTTTTTTTTACTGTTTCTATGTCTCTAGATCTGAGTTTATTTATAAACTATTTATACAATCTTATTCTATATTCCTTTTTATTTTGAGAATGGTTTTAAGCTTTGTAAGTCACTACAAATTTTTAAATCTATCTCTGTCTCTCTGTCTCTGTCTTTCCTTTTCTCTCTCTGTGTCTGTCTGTCTCTGTCTATCTCTTTCTATCTCGTTTATTTCTGAGACTGGATTATTCTGTAGAGCCCAGGCTTGGACTCACTCTACAGCCTTGGTTGGCCTCAGACTCCTAGTGATCCTCTCACTTCAGCAGCCATGTGCTTTCTTATATTTCATATGGCCCTATAGGCTCATGACGTTTGTCCTTATAGAGAGATTTTCAAGTTACAATAGGACTTACATTCATGTTTTACGAAGAGAGTATAAAATAATTGCCAACAGTTAGATATTTCTGATTATGAAATCCTTGAGACATTACAGATATTTGGTGCATATTCAATAAATAAAGCACAACAATTCAAGTTATACTTTATTTCTATGTTACTTAACTAAGATTTTATTTTAAAAAATATTGTAAAACTCTGAGCTAATAGAATTGGGCTGAAAATTTGCCCAATTTCACATAATTTCTTGCTTCTCAGTAACTAAATTTGATGAATATATATGTATATATATGTATATACATATGTACATACATATGTACATACACATGTATATATTGTGCATACATATGTACATACATATGTACATATATGCACAATATATACATATATATGTATGTATGGCCCATATAAACGTATGTATATATATGTATTGCCCATATAAATGTATGCATATATATGTATTGCCCACATATATATATATATGTGTGTGTGTGTGTGTGTGTGTGTGTGTGTGTGTATATATATATATATATATATATATATATATATATAGTTTATATACAATAGACACACACATATATATAATATATATGTATTGCCACATTCATGAACACTATTACATTATTACATAGGATAAATACAGAATAACTTTCAAAATCAATGAGGTTTGTCATATTTTCTAGATATTTCAATTACACTTTTTTTCTACTAATACTGGTATAACAGCAATACATTTATTTGAGTATATTTTTGAAGACCTTGTTTTATTTAATAATTTTAGGTTCACAATAGAACTGAGAAGAATGTACAGAGATCCTGTATACTTCCTGTCTGTATATGTGCCCTGTTTCTATTCTCAACTTCATCCTCTAGAGTGGGATATTTGTTACAACTGTTAATCTTATTGTATGGGTTCACTCTTAGTAGTACACATTCTGAGGGTTTAGATATAAGTATTATTACAAATTAATATTCTTGTTTGAATAATATTTGAGGCCCCAATATTTTGACTGTAATATAGAACTAGCAATGGGATGGATTTGACCCATAATAACTAATATTCTAAGAGATGTCAATACATAATAGTGTATATGAGAAATATTCTCACTGTGTATATATGCATCAACTGTGTGTGTCCATGTAGAATGTACATTTGTATAATCATCTATGTATATTTTTCTGAGTTAATATCATACTATTGATAATTCAGTGTATATTTTTCTAGGAAAAATAACTCCTGAATTCTGTGTTAACACTAGGAATGGTTTTCAATTTAAAACGGTTAATCAAATGAACCCTTATTAAGTGACAAGTGTTTCCCAATCATTAAAATAGATGGTTGGAGTGCACAGAGGTAAAAGATCTACACCGAACCCAAGAAATTCAGCACTGGCTAAAGGAGGCTAGCAAATTAAGGTGCAAAAATGAGTAAAACAGGATCATATAGAATAGGTGAGCACAAGGTATTATTTAATAGAAGTAACCAAATGTTTTCTTGAGGTGGATAGATAAGTTTTGTGAAAGTATAACTGAATGCAGAGGGGTATGAAACTCAGAACCATGTGTGGAACTGCCCCATCATGTTTAAACAGATAATAGTGAAGGAACCATAAAGTCAATGTTCCCTAACTCCTAATTACTAGACAATGAGTTCATTCTGGAAGAGCTGCACAACTGGAGTATGTGGTGAGCAATAAAGTATTCTGCCTAATCCCCTTCACTGTGGTGTCAGGTAATCTGTTTAAATGCCAGGAGATCAAGAGGTAATCATTCTAAGGAGCTGGAAAGGTCAAGCTTCTCCACACTGTGTATATTCAACAGCTGCGGGGTTTTGCCCTCTAGCCGCTCCCCAGCGAGGAGCTACTGCAAGATGAAAGGTGACTTTCAGAGCATTGTGCACAGCCACTATGTCAGATTCTCTGTTTCTGCTTCTCTGATCTCTCTGTGACTTATACTTCTAGTAAGATCACGACTCCCTAACTCTAAGTCCATCATACGGCACAAGATACACACACTTAACACATTTAGCTTTTTATATTCTGATCCAAGGAACACTTAGATGTCTTCTAGATACCAAAGGAGTTAAATATGCTCATTTAGAAATACTGTTTTTCAAATTCTTTGGACAAAAACACCAGTCATTTTTACTGAAACATAATTAAATCTTTGTGAAACAGAAATGCGATGTTACCTTAAATTTAACATGACAAAAGAATGAATGGAGTACTGCTAGTAATTAAGAAATATGATCAGCATTTCTTTAAAAATGGGTGATTAGGGATCCCCTACCTACAAGTATTTCTAAAATTGAAATTCACAATAAGCTAGTAATACAAATGAAATTTCTCAATGATGCAATGGAGCTCTCATTTTATTTTGATGTATTTAAAATGGATTAAATATTTCACAATAAAAACTACTTGAGAAAAAAAGTGTTTTGTAAAATGTTTTAAAATATATTTTAAGGATTTAGTGTATAAATATGTATATGTATATATACTGTATATATATGTGTATATATATTATGCACATAGATATTAAGTATGTGTATATATATAGTTAACACAAATAGAATATAGAATAATAGTTTGTGTTCACCTATTCTATATATTAAGTATATATATCTATAGCTATATAGATAAATAGCCACATATAGTATTGATAAATATGTACAGTAGTTGAAAATAGTTAATATGATCTGATATATATGTTATATATGAAATATATTATATATGAGTTATATGAGTTATGTCGAATATTTTCTGCATAACTTTATGAAAACTTTCTTTGGAGGGCTGAGGATTTAGCTCAATGGTTCCAGCACATTTCTGACAAGCACTATGGCCCAGTTTTGATCCCTGGTAACCATATACAATGATGCCTGGCTTGGAGATTCACAGCCATCAGGAATCAGTACCACATACTACAGAGCCAGATGTGGTCCATAGTCAAATACATAGTGAGCTCAGGGCCAGCCTGAACTACAAGCAAGACCCTATCTCTCCACAAAAAAAAAAAAAAAAAAAAAGGAAAAGAAAAAAAATAAATTTGTTTGGAAATTTGTCACTAACTCTATCAAAAGAGCTCTTTAGAAAATGTTATTTCAAATAGCATGGGTTATTAAAATTGATGACAGAAAAAGCAAGAACTTTTTCTCATCTTTAGAATACTTCAAATATTTTAGAAGGGCCAATGAGACCAAAGGAATTATAATTCATTCAAGAATACCAGCATCATTGTCTAATACTAAAATGAGTTTCAGTAAACTCATTTTAAAAAATTTTTTAAAATAGCATTCGGTAATTAACTTCATCACTGAATAGGTAGACAAAATTTTTTGACGGAGACAAATAGGTGATAGAAATATTCTATATTCTCAGATTCTATTCTAATATCGTTTAGCAGTACCGAGTCAAAGAACTTTCCTTCTACAGGAAAGTTATACGCTGGCTTAGTTTTCCAGTTACTGGGATATGATACAAGATACCTAGAGCTTAAAGACAAACAATTTAGTTCATAATAAGTCCGTGGTCAGCTGGTTTTCAGGTGTAAGGGAGCAGTGTGAGAGATGAAGAAGACAGAGACCAAGTGCAGGACTCATGGTCACAAATCTGAGATCTACATATCCATATACACAAGTGAGTCTTAGTGACCTGCTTCTCATCTCCCAGTCCAGACATGTTGACACATTTCAGTTTATTCACCACAGTTGCTACTTTTAGCTTGCATACATTACATTCAATATATATATGTAAGATGATATGTGAAATATAAAATTTCTCATATTTTAACATAAGCATAAAGATATGTCACAGTTCATATTTTACTAAAATGCTAAGCTGAAAAAGAAAGGTGGTTATGAACTTTGTTTGTTGTAATGGCATTTTTTTTTTTTTTTGAGACAAGGTCTTGCTATTGGTCCTGAGCTCAGCCTTGAACTCCCAGCAATCCGTCTATTTCTGCCTCCCAAGTGCTGGGGTTACAGGTGTGAACCATTACACCTTGTACTGTGCTATGTGGTACTGATTGCTTATGGGGGTGAGTCTCCGTGCCCAGCATTGTTGTATGTGGTTACTGGAGATCAAACCTGGGCCCTGGCACTTGCAAGGCAGGCTCTGGAATCATTTAGCTAAATCCCAGGCCCTATAGTTGCTGTTTAAGATGCCACCTTCTACTTTGAGATTGAATGTGATAGCCATATTAGAAATGAGAAAAAAAATGTCACATTTAAGATGGTTTGCTCATTTGGCATAGGATCTTCTCAGGGGATTAATAACACACTTTGGTGTATGCGTGAGTGAGATCTTTGTGTTTTTTTTTTTTTTTTTTCCCCCTTCCATCTCTGTGCCTATGCTCTAGTTCCAACTGCCATGAATTAAGCATTTTTGCTTTGCCTCCTCCTCCCATCATCATCTGCCTTGGAGTCAGCTGACTATGGAATGAATTCCTGGAAAGTGAGCAAAGTCAAACCTTGTGAATGTTGGGTATTATTTCTGAGTGACTGCAAGGCTGATTAATGCAATAATTTTAGCCCTGATGTGTTTAGGCTGTCACCTTTAAGAAAGAAATATTTAATGTTATGATATGATATAGTATGCATATCTGAAAAGATAACAGCACTGCAACAACCATCAACTTAATTGAAAATGAATTCTTAAGCATATTTCCTTTGCAGACAATGGCTAACCTTAATTATTTCAGTGTAAACTTCAGTTACAAAGTATCTCAATCTTCTGTTGAGATTTCAGTATCTATGATTATATAAGATTGACAAAGAAATTCCAAGGTTCAGTTAGGCCATTATGAACTGCATATATGTGTTGAGATCAGAGACAATAAGGCTTTTTTCTTTTTTTATCTTTATTGGTACATTAAATATACACATCATGATTGTACTCCATAATGGGGATTTGTACCAGTATAAGACACAACTTAATTCTCATTTTTTCCCATAGCCCTACACACCCTACCACCCCCCCATATACATAACATGTGTTTCCTTACTTTTCTGTAACAATCTCAACATTGTCCCCTTTCACCTTATTTTACATTGTGCATTTTCTATTGCAAAATATATAACATACAATGCTAAGACTCATTTACATCTTTATTTTCTCATACCAGAGAAAAGATGCAATATGTACCTATCTGTGCCCTATTTATTTCACTTATGAGGATATCCTCAAGGTATATACATTTAAGTAGAAATTATTCAAACTTATCATTTTTTATAGCAGAGTAATACTCCATTCTGTAGAAGAACCGCAGCTTTTTTATCCAGTCTCCAGTTGATGGACATTTGAGTTGTTTCCAAGATGTAGCAATTACAAATTGGGCTGCTATAAACATGGCTTCACATATGTCACTGTGATACGAGTCTTTTAATTCTTGTGTGTATATACCTAGCAGGGCAATGGCCGGGTCAAAGGGGACCATCAATCCTTGCTTTTTGAGGATTCTCCAAACTGATCTCCACAGGGGTTGTACGACTCTACTGTCCGACCAACAGTGGAGAAGGGTCCCTTCTTCTCCGCAGCCTCGCCAACATTTGCCTTTGACTGATTCTGAAATGGCAGCCATTCTATGTGGAGTGAGATGAAATCTCAATGTTGTTTTCATCTGCATCTCTCGAATCACTAATGATGTTGAGCATTTCTTCATATGCTTTTTAGCTGCTCTTACTTCTTCCTCTGAAAATATCTATTCATTTCAGATGCCCATTTTTGAATTGGGTCATTAAATTAGGGTGGGCTGATTTTTTTAAGCTCTTTATATATTCTAGATAATAGCCCTTTATCTGAGGAACAGCTGGTAAAGATTTTTTCCCACATTGTTGGTTGCCTGTTTGCACTGTTGGTGGTTTCCTTTGCTGTGCAGAAGCTTTTTAAAAGAATGAGATCCCATTTGTTGATTTCCTCAGCCAATTCCTGTGCTATAGAAGTTTTGTTCATGAAATCTTTCCCTAAGCCAATGTCTTCGAGAGTTTTACCTAACCTGTTTTTCAGCATGTTTAGAGTGTCTGTTTTAATATTTAAGTGTCTTATCCACTTTGATTTTAGCTTGGTACACGGTGAAAGAGTTAGATATTTAGTTTTAGCCTTTGGCAAGTTAAAGCCCAGTTTTTCCAGCACCATTTGTTAAAGAGGCTATCTTTCTTCCATTGAGGATTTTTGGCTCCTTTGTCAAAGATGAGGTGGCTCAGTGTATCTGGAGTAGTTTCTGGATCTTCTAATCTACTCCACTGATCCTCGGGTCTGTTACTTTGCCAGTACCACGCAGTTTTTATCACAGTGACTTTATAGCATAGTTTCAGGTTCGGAGTTGTGATACCCCCCACCATGTTCCTGTTAATAAGCTTTTTTTCTTGGTACCCAGATACTCAGGACAGAAATTGAGAAGATTCAAAATGTTCCAAATTCCAAAACAAGAAACATTCCCTCACAGTGTACGTCTTATTATCCAGGTGCCATTTTCTTGTTCATTTAATCTGGTGTTGCATCACTATTTTACGTTGCTTCTCTATCCCCATTTTCTCAAACTATTTTTATACACATATTAAACACTGCTAGAAGTCCCAACAGTTTATGGAAAAATGTTTAGTGTTATCTTGTTTCACCTCCTTCCCAGCATTGATAGTCAACCTACACTCTTAATTCAAGGGTGGAGCTATTCTATTCAGCATTATAAATTTCAATTATTCTTTAATTGTGAAACTTACAATTTACTTACACATTAAAAAATTGAATTTTAATTACGCATTCTTACATTGTCTTTTCATACAAGGCTGAAAATAAAACACACACTGTGCTCACCAAGAAACACTGCAAGACCTATGCATAGGAAGTTTTACCTAAAGAAGAGTATAATGTTAAAATTTTTGCAATAGTTCAAATATGGAAGTAATGTTGAAGTTATACCTTTATGTACAATCTGGAAATAATATAGGACATATTCATTATTTAATTTAGGAGGTGTAATTTGAGAGTAATTCAAATTGAGATAATCTAATAATCATTGAATAAATATGAACCATAAATTACAGGCACAGCTGTGTTTTTAGCAAAGACTATGATTAATAGACGTTTGTGTCATCAGAGATCTTATCTGTAAAGGAAACAAATATATAAAGAAAATAATTTACGTAGAACATAAGTATAAAACTAAGACTATGATACCAGCAATAAAATTGAGTTTTGGAAAAATGAATTGTCCAGTTTCACAAAGCTAATAGAAAGTCCAGGCAGCACTGTTAGAACAAAAACATAGAAAAAAGGAAGATCATCATATCTGGAGCAAGGAGAGTATTTAGTTTGCTGTTCTATGAAGATGGAACAGGAAGTGGGTAAGCTGAAGTAGGTGCCACCCACTTTAATGCAGGTGTTATATAAAACGCTCCACATTGCACCCATTTAACTTTGCTTGTTGGAACTTTGTGGATGGGAAAGGAAAGGCATCAGTTCTAATTTCCTTTCCTCAGAGCTAGAATATTAACTCACCAGCAGATTCAAGTAACACACTTTCCAGACAGAAGACTTAACATTTAAAGTGTTTATATGTAGTCAAGAACTTACAGCATGTATTGGATCTGGCAACACAGCTATGACTACTCCTCCTTAAAAATCTCATAAAACCTCCTCTTCAAAGAGATTTATGAATAATGTGAACTAAATAATTCATAGGATTGCAGATGCTGGTCCAAATAGCCTCCTCTTTTTCAAGGTTTCAGTTTATGGAACTGTGATCAAAAGCCTTCATCAGTCATGATAGTCACATTTGTCCTCACTCCAAACAAACCATATTTGCATGTGAATGTTTCCATTGAAATGAGATAGATAATATGCCAGCCAAGGCCCAACTAACAGGCATTCTATGCCATTTAAATTCAGTCAAATTAAAGGCTGAATGCAACCTAAAAGGTCTACTCTCAGAACAGTAATTTGACACATCATAAATAAGAACCACTTTTTGTTAGCGTAGGTTCAGCACTTGTCAAAAATTGTACACAGTCATATTAACAAAGTGCCACCTTTTAGACAGAAATAAACTATAAGGAAAACCATGTATGTAAAGCAAAAAAAAAAAAAAAAAAGCAAAGAGTGTAATATGGTGTTGCTTGTTCAAAATTGACATTTTTCACTGACATTTACCGCATAGGACAGAAAATATTTTCACCTGAATAAAAGCTGGAAAAATGGTCAAAAACAACTTATGTTTAAACTGTAGTTCATATTTAATACCAAGTGAGTACACTGATGACCATTCAGTTTGAAACAAGTGGCTTTAACTCATCAATTTAATTTTTGGTTTTGGCAAGAACATGAAGCACTAATGAAATTACAAACTGAAAAAGCAAAATTGACTTGAAAACTCAAAATTTGCCTTCAATTATAGGCATGGGTCACCATGCCTGGCATTGTTGTATGTGGTTACCAGAGATCGAATTCAGGATCTTGCACTTGCAAGTCTCAGGATCTTGCACATGCAAATCAGGTGTTAGAAACACTGAGCTAAGTCCTTGACCCCATAAACTGAATTATTCAAAGTCCATTTTACAATAAACCTATTTTACAATAAAATGTATATTCGATATGCTTGGAAAATTAGCACCTTGATGATTCTAGGAAATAATGATATTTTATAAAAGAAACACAAAGTTTAAGATAATACCACTAATAATATTCTTTGAAAGACTTCAATGATTTAGAAACCTATTTTTTATTGAATATTATGAAAATTTCACGCTTGATTTTTTTCATTGAGTACAAGTATAATTGGATTATATATAAAGATTTTTATATAAAATTACTAATTTCTTTAGGGGAAATATAAAAAGCTAAAGCATAGAAAGAGTTATAGTAAAATAAAAGCAAACCAAAATATAAGATATATATGTAGGAATCAGCATACTTTGGGGGAATAATCATTTCACAATTAAATTATGATGAGGCCTAGTCTTCTTGCTTACAGAGCAGCTATGACATGCTGAAACCTGACCTGATTGTTGCATTCAGTTGCACTGAGATATAAAAGACCCCATAGCACTGTGATACCATGTGTGTGATTACAACATCTGAAGACACCCTCATTCCTTGATAACTGAGTAGTAAGAGGAAAGTTTCACCTTGGAGAGAAAAGTGTTTTATCAGTTTAACTTATCCCATTCACTGTTGTAAGAACATATTCGTTCATTTTATCCTAATCAACATAAGTTTTCATTGCACCTAAAATCCTCACCAGCATAAGATCCTCATGGTCATAGGATTACTGCCATTCTCTAAGCCATATGATACTTCCTTTGATTATATGATCCTTGTCAATCTAGGATTATCACCCCCCTCCAAGTCCTCTGTTACCCATTATGAACCCCCAAATAGTGTCAAGCTCAAAATGTTCTTGTCTTTACTGCTCAGAGCAGCACTGATCAGACCCAGAACCCAGCCTTGTGTCTAAGTCTCATCTCCTGTCTTTATTCTTCAATTCATCTTGTGCCGTCATAGCTCACAGGAGACCAGGACCCACTGCATGGGTTCTGGTAATCTCCCCTTTCCCTGTCCTGCACACATAGTAACTTTCAAAATGAATGATACATTGGAAACATATGTGCATTACTTAGTTATAATATACTGTTAGCACATGCTAATAAAAAATCTACACCCTTAATAACAAAGATGTAAAAAAGAATAGAATCTCTATGATTGGAATACTCCTCTGCATTCAAATTAACTTTTAAAAATTTCCCCAAATTCAATATGTGTATATTTTAGATGAATCTATTCAATCTTCCTCTGTATACACCAGGTTCCTTTTCAATTTTGTGTTGGTTTCATCATTAAGAAAATGATGATAAAATTTTATTTTTACAACATTTTATGTTCAATAATTTTGTGGCTGTCAGTTAACTTCATTTGTGTATTTTTATATTTCTAGAAAGATTTTACATATTTGTAGTATAGAAAATACATAGCACTCATTGTACTGTAAATAAATCTATCTATACATAAGATGTCAACACCCAGATTTTCTTCACAAGATTAACTTCCTTAGGCTATCTGGAATTATAAAGAATGAAGACATTCTATATCAGCCTCCTTTTATGAAATGATAAGAGAATGAAGTTTTAAGAAATTATCCCAAATACCTTCTTCACAAAACAGAATAGCTTTCCAAGAATCTCTTCATATCTGGAAATGGGGATTCTTATATATCTCACTTAATGAAAAACTTGACAAATTGGAGGGAAATCTGGATTATTAATATTTAAAATTTAATTATTTCATGAACATGTATTAGGAACACGTAAAATGGAATGAAGGATTATATATAAAAAGACAAATCATAATGACACATTTTTGTTTTGTTTTGTGTTGCAGTACTGGGGATTGAACACAAGCCCTTGTGCTTCCAAGGTAGAGTTGGTACCATTTGAGCTAAATTTTCAGCCCTAATGACATAAATTTTGTTAAACTGAAGGAAGGTATATCTTTTGCTTACTAAAATTGTAGTTAATTATTATGATGTAGTGTCTTCAAGAGATTAAGTTTTCATATTATCATACAATACATTAATCTGTATAATCCTAAAATGTACCTTCCTTCTAATACAGAGTTTTCAGTGTAGACATTACCTTTGTGATATAAAATATGAGGCAATTTGTTAAGAAAATTGTTGAAAATTACAAAACAAGAGTAAAATATAATAAAAGCAGTAAATTTTACTTTTATAGAAACTGTCTGTATAAACTGAATTTTTCTTTTTTTCTTTTCTTTTTTTTTTTGAGACAAGATCTCATTTTGTAGTCCAGACTGGTCCAGAAATCAACCCTGAACTGAGCAATCCTCTTGCCCTCCTGCCCAAGTACTGGGATTATAGGCATAGGTCACCATATCTGGCATTGTTGTATGTGGTTACCAGAGATCAAATTCAGGATCTTGCACTTGCAAGTCTCAAGATCTTGCATGTGCAAGTCAGGTGTCAGAAACACAGCTAAGTCCCCGACCCCATAAACTGAATTATTCAAAGTCTATTTTACAATAAAACATATATTGGAAAATTAGCACATTGATGATTCTAGGAAATAATGATATTTTATAAAAGAAACACAAAGTTTAAGATAATACCACTAAATATATCAATTGTAAATAAAAATACAGAAAACTATCAAATCCACAAACTATTTAATAATTTTATTTTCTTGTTTTAGACATGATTGGGAAACAATTGTATATAGCAAATAAATATCAAATAAATGTTACAGAATAAAATGTAAATTTTTAAACTGTATAAAATTTAAAAGTATACCTATACCTGTATATACACTAAGATATGCATGAATTATTTTAGGCATATAATTTTAAAAAGCCTATCTCCATCAAATATATTGTATGTAGTAGCTGTCCAAACAATTTTTGTTTGTTCTGATGTAACAAATAAAGTATATATTTTAAAAGGTTTCAAATTTCCCTCCAAGGAGAAACAAAGGAGAAATAAAGAAAGATTTTTATGTAGTGACCTAGATTTCTTTTTCTGTCTATACCAACTTGTAAATTGCTTTCTGATGTGAGAAATGTATATATTTTTCATATTTCACCTATATGTCATCAACTCTGAAGCAGATGCATTCACATTTAAATAATCATAAACAAATAAATATAGAGAATATATCCAATATGGTAGGAAAATAAGTACAATTCTGATGCAAAGGTAGAGACTTGATAGTGCAGCAAAGAGGATGGCTTGTGGCAAAAAGACATAAGCTATCAGTAGGAACGCGAATGCTAATCAGAAGAAGCCAAGGGTTGGGGATGTAGGAATGTATATTCAAGCAGACACTGATGAAGACAGATGTAGAAAAATGATTGGCAACTTTAGACCCCTAGAGCAACGTAAATGAAAGCACATCCTAGTGTTCTGGGAAATAAAACAGGCAACTTAGATAGAAATAAAGAGAGGCTTTAATTATCTAAAAGTAAATTGGGAGCAACCCATAATAATACTGAAGTGGGGTTATTATAGAACACAATGTAGAGTTAATTCAGAAATCAGTATGCTCAAAAACATCAACAGCTGGATTTAATAATAGACACAATGAATTAGAAATGAATAAAACCTTGAGATGGAAGATTATCTGAGTAACTCTAATCATATTATTAGATTTACTAAGGAAAATAAAATGACAAAGAATCTATAAAAGATGCTTATTTGTGTAAATATAGTTGATGCAACTTTGTTTGAGAAATAAATCTGAGGCCATACTAACAGTGCCCATATTTCATGGTTACAATCTAGGTTGTATGTCACAATAAGCACATTTTATGAAAGAAAAGGGATTCACTATAAATAATGAAAGATAAACTATCTGGGCAAAAATCCATCTGTAAACAGAAAATAAGATTTCAGAATTTAGACTCCAATTCATTTATTTTTCTCTGAAGCCTTTTTAGTATAAAGTTTAAGAGTTCAAATACTGGAAGTCTTAGCCTGTTAACCAATTCTTAATGAGATAAGCTTACAAATGGCAGAAGAGTCTATGAAACAAGCGCTAGTTAAATGTTGCAACATGCAAAATTTTTTTGAATGAAGGCTCCATACAGTTTATAGCAAGAACTCCATATATACAAATTGAGGACTCATTACAGAAACAGTGGAAATTCCTTAATGAGGTCTGGTCTTTAGTATTTAGTATTTAGTAAGATACTATGGATTGAAAATTTGTATCCCCTAAATCAATATGATAAACACTAATTACTTCTGTGATGGTGTTAGGTGACTGCATCATAAGGTCCACCAAAATGAGAGAGGTGTTTCATGAAAAGACAGTACAGAGCTGGCCTTTTCTCTCTCCTCTCTCCTTTGTGAGGAACTATGTGGCAGCCATCTTTAGACTAGCATGAGGGCTTTAACCAAGAGCTGGATCTTAAAGTAACCTGATCTTGGACTGCTCACCTCCAGAACTTTGAGGAAATCAAGTTTTTTGTTTAAGACAATCAATTTATGGTTGTATATTATAAAATCCTGAGTAAGATAGGGGGTACA
>PVIR01024130.1:0-26276 GCA_004026965.1 Petromus typicus | reverse complement strand
TTTTTTTTTTTTTTTTTTTTGAGACAGGGTCTCACTTTGTAGTGCAGGCTGGCCCTGAGCTCAGCCCCAAACTCACATCACAGCAATCCTCCTGCCTCTGCCTCCCGAGTGCTGGAATTACAGGTGTGAGCCACCACGCCTGGCACTGTGGTATGTGGTACTGGTTGCTGCTGGGGTGAGTCTCCACACCCAGTATGGTATGTGGTTAACCAGGGATCAAACCCGGGCCCTTGCGCTTGCAAGACAGGCACCGGGACCACTGAGCCAAATCCCCAGCCCCCAAAATTATTTTCTTAAAGTGAAAGATTAAGTTTTGGTAAAGTTTTGACATGAGTATAAAAGTTTTGTAAACTCTGAATGGAAATAGAGACAAAGTTGCCAGAATATATATAAAGAGTGTATGGAGTAATTCTGAATATCCACTTGACCTTGGAGTATGGAAATGACAATTGACTGTGTGTGTGTGTGCGCGCGTGCGTGATGTTCAACAGCCCCCAGTAATGAAGTTGTAGAGGCAGATTGTGGTACTGATGTTTTCACTGGGCTAGTTTAGTAAAAGAACATGGTTTCTAGGAGTTGTAGATGAGGGTGTAGAATGTTTCAGATGGTTTTAAATATCATCAAGGAAGGATTTGGAGGTAAAGAAAATCGTTCTGAAGGCCTATGGGCAGTAACACCTATTTTAAACAAGTCTATAAAGGTGATTTAAAAAACAATTGTGCTCTATGTCATAGGCTCATCGTGAAGTATGAGTGAGTAGAAATGCAGTATCTGAGTGCTATGTAGTGTAGGAGGAGCTGAGAAGAGGCTGATTGTAATAGCTGAGGCTGTAGGTTTTACACTCTGTCCCCCAGCTCCCTGTGACCTTCACTGGAGCCCTGGTGGACCTGTCTGGAGCCTCCATGGCCTCCCATTCTCCCTCTCACCCAGCTCTGGAGTCTGCAGTGACCTTTCTCAGAAACATCTCCTCTTTCCCAGATGCAACTAGGAAATGGGGGAATATTATAGGGAGACACAAGGGACCCCGCTGCATGGCTTTAGGTAAAGGAATATGCAGGATGATTCCTCACATAGTCTCTGTGGCAGACATTGGTCAGAAATGCCCACATGGACAGCAATCTGAACACCACACATCTGCGTTCCTCCACCTTGTTCTCTTGCCTCTGTGTGCTAGGATCACTTTCCAAACTGTTTGTCCTCAAATCCTTGTCGCATGTTCTGCTTCCAGATTGGCACAGGTGGGGCAAATCTAAGCAGCTCTAAACACCTGGAGACCTGCGGTAGCTGACGGAGAATGAGTCACTTTATAGCGCTGTAGGGTATGAGAGTCATGGCAGTGACTGCCAAGAAAGGAACAAAGAAAATGATGTTGATATTTAGATGGTTATTTTATATGTGATACAAGTAAAATAAAATGCAAGTGTGAAAATCAAGTTTTGGAAATAACACATTCATTTTATAAGAATAATGATCTAATGATAATAATTTGAATCTAGTGTGTTACTTAAAAACAAAAATTAAAAGAGCAGTGAGAGAATACACAACTTCCTCATTATTCCCCAGGGGGATATTATTTCGTTTTTGATAAAGATAACTGGGGAAATATATGTTCCAGGATGTCGTTTCTCACCCTCAAAATAAGAGCTCGTTGAAACAAAAACAGGATGTAAACTTTCCAAGTACTAGAAAAACAAGCAAAGCAAATAAACAAATTTCATGTATCAAACATACTTCATCTAACACACTGAAGTTTTGGACTTTAATCTTCTTATGTCCAGGGATGTCTGTGGCTCTTATTTCCCCCTGGATCTCAGCGTCACCTCTAGCAGCCTGAATGCATCGTGACCACACCTTTCTTCCTTTCCAGTTCAATTTCTTCTCTTTTTTTGTAAGGGCAATTGAACCTAGGGCCCTCTGAGTGAGCTAAGAACAATATTTTTTTGTTCTGTTTTGTTTTTGAGACAGGGTCTCATTTTGTAGTTCAGGCTGGCCCTGAGCTCAGCCTCAAACTCACATCACAGCAATCCTCCTGCCTCTGCCTCCTGAGTGCTGTGATTACAGGCGTGAGCCACCACGCCCTGCACTGTGGTATGTGGTACTGATTGCTGCTGGGCATGGTTCTCCATGCCCAGTATTTTATATGGTTACTGGGGATCAAACCTGGGCCCTTGTGCTTGCAAGACAGGTGCTGGAACCACTGAACTAAATCCCCGGCCCACGAACAATATTTTTTTTTTTTGACACAAAGTCTTGCTAAGTCACACAGTTGCCCTGGCTGGGTTCGAACATACAGCTCCTCTGCATTAGTCTCCCAGAGTACTGGGATTTCAGGTGTGCCCTACCACTAACTTGGCCTTTTGATTACAACTACTAACGTAGCTGTTGACCTCCTTGTGACATTTGGTGCTTTTATGTCTACTTTGCCCCATCAGTAAGTCTTTTCTTCATTTTTCTATCTATCTATGGTAGATTTCAAAGTCTAGCAATGCTACGGAAAATACAAGAATCCCCCAAATCCTATTACCAAATCCCTAACATACTGTACAATTTATGTTTCCTTCTTGTTTATGCCACAACAAGGATATTTCTTTTTTCATAGAGAATGATTTCTTGTCATTTTTTATAATGCACATTTGAGTACATATTGATTGTATTACTGTGATGAGTAGGTGCATGTATAGAACACATAAAAGAATTGTGAACAACTTTTTTTTTTTTTTTTTTTGAGACAGGGTCTCACTTTTTATAGTTCAGGCTGGCCTTGAGCTCAGCCTTGAACTCACAGCAATCCTGCTGCCTCTGCCTCCAGAGTGCTGGGATTACAGGAGTGAGCCACCATGTCTGGCACTGTGATTTGTGGTACTAATTGCCAGTGGTCGTGAGTCTCCATGCCTGGCATTGTTCTATGTGGTTACCAGGGATCAAATCCAGGCCCTTGCACTTGCAAGGCAGACACCGGAACCACTGAGCTAAAGCCCCGGCCCATTGTGAACAACTTTTTAAGTATGACTTGGACTCTCCTTTTGTCTTCTCTGAGAGCTGTCTTCTGTGGACTTCTTTTAATCTCTTGAGTATTCAATTTCTGTCTCAATCCTATCGATTCCTTCAACTTGTAAATATTTTTAAAAAATGACTTTCTATACATACAATATTGCATTAGACAACCTTATACAAGTAGAAAATCCTGTCATTTGGGATAACACAAATCAACTTGGAGGGCATTACACTAATGAAATAAAGCAGACAGAGCAAATAAATACCAAATGAACACATAAGATGTAGAATGCAAAGGGCTGAACTCACAAAAGCAGAGAATAGAGTGGTGCTCACCTGTAGTTTATGGGTCACAAGACTGGGGAGGTGTCAGCTAAAGAGCAAAAACTTTCAGCAAGGAGATAGAATTTTAAAGGTCCTCTTGTGCAATATGGTGGTGTTAGCTATAGTAATGTATTATCTTCAAAACCGCTAAGGGAGTAGATTTATTTTAAGGACTATTCTTTCTCCACAGAATTCCCTTTGTCTCTTTACTATAAATTATTTGTTTATAAATGCAGAGATTTGTTTCTGGGTATTGATTTAGTTGTCTGTCTCACTGCCAATACCATACGGCCTTCCTAAGTATGGTCTTAAAGTAGTATGACTTTAAGTAGTATCTTAAAATAAATCTTAAAATAAAGTAGTATGACTCCTCTGACTTTGTTTAGGCTGTTTTGGCTACTGAAAGTTTCCAGCATTTTTATTGGATTTTAGAGTATGTGGATATTTGTTAACTCATATAAAAACACCTCCTGGAATTTTATTTGGAAGTTGAATGAATTTATAGATAAATTTGAGGAGAAATGATATCTTAATATTAAGTCTTCAGAAATGGGGACATAATAAATCACCTCATTTTTCAGAACTCAATATATTTTAAAATTGTTTTTCAGTGTAAAAATTTTGCATGTATTATGTTTATCACCAAGTATTTCATGTTTTATGTTGGTGTTTTAAATTTCATTTTAGTAATGCATAAAAATGACTGATTTTTGTTTATTGATCTTACACCCTATATACTTGATAAATGTATATATTTTGTAATATATGCATTAATACAGATTGACTTCTTCCACTACAATAAAAAAGTTATTTTTCTTTTTCTTTATTAAACTGGTTGGACCTTTCAGTAAATACAATAAGTAGTGAATAAAAATGTGAGTGCTATATTCCTATTTTAAGGAGAAAACAATTTAGCCTTTTGCAATTAAGTATATTATTCAATTTTATTATTATTCCTTTTTCCTGCCTTCTTTTAAGATTGTACATTTCTTGTGTTCCATTTTATTATCTCTGTTGCTTCATAAGTAATAACTTTTTATTTTGCTTTCTAATGGTTACTTTGAGGTTGATATTATAACCTTTAATCTTATCACACATTAGTGACTAGTAATTGCGCACTTCCACTTTTTTTATCACATCCACTGTGATATTATTGTCAAATATTTTATTTCTTAATAGTGTAAAACCCACTCAATATTACATGCCTTTTAGACAATCAACTACCCTTGAAGATATTTAAAGAACAAATTTAAAAATCTTCATTTACATAGTTGCTCTGTCATTGCATGCTTAGTCTCTCCAGTCCTCTTCCTTGTGGAAAGATTTCTTTGTCTTGGTACAGATGATATTTGAGTCTAGAGCAATCTGTTCAAGGGCTGTGGTGAGCATTTTAGGCTGTTGAGCACATGGCTGGATTCTATGCCTTGGATGTCAGGTGGAGGGCCTCTACCTCCTTGCTGGGAGCCTAGGCTCTCGATCTCTGCTCTGTGTGAGCCCCCTCTAAGGGAGTTAGAGCCTGTTGTACACAGGTCTGAAGCCTGAGAATCAATCTTGATTTCACTCCCTCCCTTATCTTGCATATGTAATTTTTCATCAAATTATTTTATTTTTTATTCCAAAATGTGTACCGGTCTCATTTATCTTATTCATTATTTACTGCCATATTCCTAATCCAAACTGTCATAATTTTTGTTTTCACTACTGCAGTCAATTCCTGAAGTGGCTCTGCTCTGCTTTGCTTCTTTTCAGTCTGTTGTTCAGAGTGTAACTGATCTGTCATTTAACTCCATCTTACAAGGCTCCCATTCCCCTGTATCTAACCTATATAACCAGTTTTTGCATATGGAGACGTGAGCCTTGCAAGTACTAATATTTGGATAACTAAGAAATACAGTCAATGAGATTCAAACTCAGATCTATCTAATTCTATAAATATCAAAATGAATTTTGAATATTTAGCTATCAACTCCAAATGAGAGGGACCAGTGGGTTTTCAGGAGACAAGGACTGACTGAGGTGAAGGTAAGTGTTTGCACCACATGTGTATAAAAACTATCAGGAGCTTCCTTGAAATTTATGCAGTTAAATTTTATATTCCTTTGCCATCTTCAGCAGGTGCTCGCATTTCCAGTTAATTAAAGGTATGGAGTGTGAAAGTGGAAATTCATGGAGAAGAAAATTAGCAAATATTTGCTGTAGAATGATGGTTTTCAGGAGGACCAAACCCAGGTTCTTAGCATCTTGGGTGACACAAACGGAGAGATGAATTGGACATTGTCCCTGTGCTTGCGAATCTACTGCATTTCCTGTCTCATTTGCATATCTTCCCCCAACTTTTTCTTTCTCAAGAAATTCTATTGTTTTCCCTTTCTACTCACATTTTTGGAAGCAGCAGTATTGTCAGTTGCTCTAAACTGAAGGAGACTTTCTTTAAAAAATTAAGAATTTATTCAAATCATATTCCAAATAAAGGGAATAAACGACTTCCAAGAAGTTTAGGGGAATTTCAAGCCTTTTTAAAAATACAAAATAAGGAAACTCGCTACCTGGAATCAGATGCAGTACTTTCCACTTGAAATCTGTCTTTCTGAATGGCAACAATAAAACATTGCAAAGTTATAGCTTTGAAGAAAGTGGTACACCAAAATGGATAAGGAGCACAAAAGAGGGACACCTGGGAAGATCAGAGAAGGGGCTCTCAGGTGGTAAAATCAGATAAAAGGATTTCCTATAAGGTGTCCTTCTGGTGACTATACAACGTGGCATTGTTCCTATTAGTAAATAAGAGTTTTCCATTTGGAGAACTCTCTCTGCTGTTTAAAAAGAGGAGGTAATGATTACAATCTGCTAACAAGAATGCTAGCATTTGAAAGCTTTGGTTCCATTCATCTTGTTACAAAAAACATCAGTCATTTAAACTTGACTTCACAAATAAAAAAGGCTTCTCAGGCTGGGCTTGGATCAGCTAGCTGCTAGTGTGTATTTATTTTCTCTCTGGAGAACAGGACATCAGAAATGTACAATTTTCCAAAGGGAAGAGTTGTTCAGGAGCACTGTTTACAAGATTTTAGATTTAAAGCACTGGGCTCTTTCCTCAGGTAAGATCTGTGAGAAACCAACATTTAAAGAATGAAACTAGAATTGAGACTGACGTGGGAAAGGAGGAGGTGTGGATGGAGAACAGCATTTTCTTATGCCTTCCAGCCCCGAGTTGAAGTCCAAAGCACTGTGAAGAATGCCAGAGCTCTTTGGAGCCCTGGTCAACAACTTCTAACTTAGCATATTTTTTTTGCTTACAAATGAGTAAACAGGCCTGGAAGGAAACAATGTCTTATTAAACTGCATTTAATAATGCAGTGGATGGAGACAGAGTGAGCAGATAGTGACACCTCCAGGTATAGGTGAGCGGTTAAGCCCTCTCTTCCAGGCATCTGTGATCTCTACCAGTATTCAGTAGAACAAGACGGTTACTTTTTGAGAAAAATTTGTTGGAAACTCTTTTGAAGGCCAAAGGGAGGATCTGGCAAATAATTCAAGTGGCTGACATAGAGGGATCTAGCCCTTCAAAAGCAATACTGGGCTCCAAAAAGGAGCAGTCAAGATAGAATGTTCGCTTAACTAAGGAAAGTGAGTTCTTGATTTACTAATGGGTTTCATTGAATGTTCAGAAGTCAGATTCACTGTGTAAGTCTGACAAAGTACATCATACATTTTTCTTTTTTTTGAGACAGGGTCTCATTTTGTAGTTCAGGCTGGCCCTGAGCTCAGCCTCCAACTCAAATCACAGCAATCCTCCTGCTTCTGCCTCCTGAGTGCTGGGATTACAGCGTGAGCCACCACGCCCGGCACTGTGGTATGTGGTACTGATTGCTGCTGGGCGTGAGTCTCCACACCCTGTATTGTGTGTGGTTAACCAGGGATCGAACTCAGACCTTTGCACTTGTAAGACAGTAGCTGGAACTACTGAGCCAAATCTCGGGCCCTATCATACATTTTTCACACAGACATACAATGGTTTTTGCTTTGCTCTTCCCAGCTGTTCCTTCCACATCACCCTGCTTTTCCATTTGCTTTCAACACCCTGGGCTCTGACTGAGCCCTTTACTACTGTCTTCCTCTAATAAATACTTCCAGAATGTAGGAGGGACCTTCCAAAAGCTATAGCCCAAGACCATGAACAACGTATACATAGATCCAGAGAGACTGAGCTCAAGGCAGAAGCAATGTTGGAGTTTCCATGAACTAACACTACTCCAGTTCAAAGCCTGCCCTGCAGCCTCCTCTAGCCTCATTTAGCAACTGTGAGGGACTGAGGTAACCACACCCCACCCACTGGCCAGTACGCCATGGGCTCCTCAAAACTGTGAATAGTCTCTTTTTGGCTTTGCCTCCCTCGTGTCTGCACAGTCACTTGGAATATGACATGAACACCGCATTCAGAATTTGGGCTGTGGCCTCAACTGGACAGGAGCTTCTCAGAATCTGCTAAGCTGAATGGTGGGAAGAAAGGGTAGTCTTTATGGGAAGCAAACCGACCTGGTGAATTGAATTACACAACCACTTTCTGTCAGACTTGAGGAACTTGTACTTTCCAGGCTTGGATTTCTTCCACTGTGAACTGAGGAAGAGAGATGAGGTCCCTTCTACGGTCCCTTCCAGTCTGAACCGTCATAGCTCTTCCTCATCTGCCTAAAAGCGATGGTTATTGTTACCCTTGTGGAGCATTCACTGAATTCATGTTCTGCTCATCCCAGCTCCTTGTGAGGAGGGAGATGGAGTCCACTTGACAGATCTAATAACCTAGGGAGATAGATGAAACAATTTGCACAAGTTCACTTGATCAGGAAACAAAAGTTGGATTCAGAGTTCTATTTGGATGTCCTTCCACTCTGCCATGCTGCCTTGACTTTAGGATGAAAAAAGACAGGGGCCGTGAGGAACGTGATGAGGAAGGGACCTCATGAGTCTGCCCTTTTTGTCTACCTGATTAGCTTTTTGTTTACCTGACTAGTGCCTTTTTGTCTACCTGATTAGCTTGAGACTGTGGCCTGTGAGTCTTCAATTTTTACTTCGGTCATTTCTAGGGACAGAAATCTCATTCCTTTTTACATCGAGACAAGTTCAATTTGATGAAACTTCTCTCTGAAATGTCTCCTCTTACTTCTGCTTCTAGGTCCTAATGATAGAATTACACCCTGAATAATTTTTTGAGCAGATAGAACCAACCCAGCCTCAGAAGTGGCCTAAATTTTGCTTGATTTCCAAACATGAGCAAAACTCAATTTCAGCTGTTTTTTCCAAGTGCTTTTATTATTGAGAAACAAAACTTAAACTCAACTCAGGAAGAAACAGTCAATAAATCGAGAAAGGCGACTGCATAGCTGTCACCAGTCAAGCTCATCCTGGCTATGTCTCTGAGGTGGCCTGTAAGTTCTTTCTTCTTCCCTGGTTCCCTCAGTGGAACGCCTCTACCACTTCTGGTTCAAAACTGTCTCATTCATGAGTGTAATCTGCTCAAAATCTTTAGCATTTTGGTGCCTCAGTTTGTCTTTCATAGCAGTTTGGCTATCTTGGCTCTTTTTGTGAAATATCCTCTCTGCCAGTAAGGAAGATTTCAGTTTCACATTGAGTCAGAGTGGAGATATGTTTGTTTATTAGGCTGTTTTTCCCCCAGGGTCCCTTGGTCTGAACAAGATCTTTCTGGAAATGTGTGGTTTCCATGAGTCTCCTCTGAAATGTTCTTGTGTATACAGCATGGCCTCAAGTTCCTCAATTTCTGATTCTCTGCAGCTATCAAGGGAGTTTGGAGGTGCACTAAGCATTAAGCTTCCTTACGAAATTACTGAAACCATTTCTTTTGGATCAAATTTCTCTTTGGAGAAGGAAGGTACCTGGAAGACTCAGGGTGCTTCTTCAGGACTATGAATTTATTGTTAAAGTTCATGACAGTAAAAATGCCAGGGCGGCACCAACCTTTGTGTACCACCTGCCTTCCCAACTGTTTTCTGGTTACATCCCATGTGACACCTGGTGTTTGACTTCCCTTGTCTTGTCTGGCAGTAGCGAGCTGGCTCCTCCAGACATACTTCAAGGTGGAGCTGACTAGGAAGGGAAAACAGTGTCTTGCACAGTCCCAGACCAGTGCACCGAAGGACCTGCATGGTGCGGGACTTGTGCTCCCCACAGACACAACCATTCCACTGGCACAGTTCTCTGCCCAAGAGTGATGGTCAGGGCCTGGCTGTCCTCATCCCCTCTCCATGAAAATTGGAAGCCATCTTAGTCACTTTATCACTAGAACGCAGCACTCAACACTCACAACTTGAAGCAAGAGAGGATTATTTTGGCTCATATTTTAGTTTTAGTCTGTATGGTCAGCTGGAGCCAAGGCAGGATGGCATGGAAGGGCCATGTTGGAGAGAGGGGAGGGGAGAGTTGCTCAGGTTGATGGACAGGAATTAGGGAGAGAAGCGGGGATAGGTAGGGAGATAATCACTTCCAAGTTATATTCCCAGTGACTCCACTCTTCTCATTACACCCACAAGCCACCTGTAAGCCCCATAATCCCATCAGCTTCCCATCAGCCCACCTATGAATGCATGTGGCTTTAACTCTAACAGGAGATACACATTTATTTGCAAAAGGCATTTGAATTTCTGTCAACTTTAAAAAAGATCCACAGACTTTTACAAGAAAACAATCTAGCTGAACTGTTGGGGATTCCCTCACAGTTATTTTTGAATCAACTTTTCATCACTGTCATCATTGCGCTACACAACAAAATATCAGAGCTTGTTCCCTCCATCTAATTGTAACTTGTACCCATTAACTGTTTCTGCATACTCTTCCTTCTGTCCCCTCTCCAGTCTTGGGAACATAGTTTCTATTGTGGTTATCACCGTTGGATCACTGCCTTTGTGGGATTCACTTTCTTATGTATGAAGCTACAGACAAACAGGACAAAACTGCTTAGGAAATCAACCAGCAAATATGCATGCACTTCTGTTCTATATGATGAAGTCTGCTTAAAATAATTTTGCAAATCTTCATGCTAGGTGACTGTTATAGAGCTGTTAAGGTGTCTCTGGAAAGATGTTATTAGCATCACATGCAAGGTGCTATTGTGTGACTTTTAACAAGCTTTTTATTGTCTTGACTCATCTTGACTTCGGGGTGAAGGAGGTGAAGATGGAAATATGGCTTTGGTGTAGGGAGTTCTGGGTGAATATCCTACAGAAGGGATGGCTGCAAGAAGTCAGCAGATGCAGCTGCTAATAACTTCCCAGAACATCATGAACAAAAACTTGTTTTTCTTTCCTGTGATGAGCCCAGAATTGATTTCTTTATAGGTTTATGTGACTACTGAACCATGGACCTGAGAAGTTTATTTATTTACAGGTGACTTTATTGAGATATATTCACTGGGAGCCATATATTTGAAGAATACTGTAGCTCAGGAAAACAAAACCATAAATTATTTTCTACGTGTTAAACACCATGTGAGTGTTGTAGACAATCCAACACCTTTGGACAGGGAGTCTAGAGACTTGACTTTTAGTTTTAGATCTGAACATAATGAATGACCTTAATGTCACATGCTAAAGGATAGATTTATGCATTATTTTACATTAGTTCCATTTTAAATTGGTCTTGATGTTATTATTAGTTTGTACTTACTGACTCTTGCTTATATGCAGGCATGATGCTGAATATTTTGCAAATTATTCATTTAATTTTCTTGTTATCCCTATGTGGGATTCTCTTGAAAGCTTTACTGAGGTATAGTTGACAAATAGAAATTTTATATATTTAAGGTGTACAATTTTTAAAAGTTTTTTTATTTCAAATCTTTATTGGTACATTACATGCACATAATAATTGCACTCAACAATGAGAATTTGTACCAGTATATGACACAATTTAATTCTCATTTTTTCCCATACCCCTACTCACCTTACCACCTCCACATACATAAGCTTTGTATCCTTTCTTTTTCATTATAATCTCATTATTTTTTCCTTTGTTATTTACCCTTTCACCCCATTTTGCTTTGAATGTTTTCTATTTCACAATATATAACATACATTCTAGAACTCATTTACATCTTCATTTTCTCATACCAGAGAAAAGATACGATATTTGATAGTCACACATCTGCAACCTATTTATTTCACTTATGAGGATGTCCTCAAGGTATGTCCATTTGAGTATAAATGATTCAATCTTATAAATTTTTATGGTAGAGTAATACTCCATTCTGTAGAAGAACCAAAACTTTTTTATGCAGTCTCCAGTTGATGAACATTTGGGCTGTTTCCAGGATTTAGCAATCACAAACTGAGCTACTATAAACATGGACGCACATATGTTGGTGTGATATGAATTTTTTAATTCTTTTGTGTGTATACCTAGCGAGGAATAGCAGGTTCAAATGAGACCTCTAATCATAGTTTTTTGAGGAATCTCCAACAATGTTTTGATGTATGTATATACTATGGTTACCACCATCAGGCTAGTTAACACACCTATCACCTTATATAGCTACTCAGTTTTTTTTTTATTATTATTATGTGATGAAAATACTTAAACCTTATCTCTTAGAAAATTTCAAATATAGAATACAGTTTTATTAACTATAATTACAGTGCCAAACTTCAGATCTCCAGAACTAATTTATCATGCATGTGAGAGTCTTCATAGGCTTTGACCAACAACTCTCATTTCCCCAACCTCCAGGCCCCTGGGAATCACCATGCTACTTTCTACACTGTAGTTTCAGATCCCACACATAAGTGCAATCATGTGGTATTTGCCTGTCTGTATCTGATTTATTTCACTTAGCATAATGTACTCCGAGTTCTTCCATGTGGACCACCAAATGGCAGTCATGTTTCTACCTAAGCAATAGGGAAGTTCTGGGTAAAAGGAGTTAATGAATAGTGAAATAATGAATATTACCCTCTCCCCAGTCTCAAAGTCATGTCTCCCTGACTCCATTCAAATGGCATTTGGAGGTGGATGTCACCCTGAAGTCTGAGGCAGTAGAGGAAGCCATGCTTTATACAGGAGATGCAGGTAGGAGAGGGGTCCTTAAAAACGGGGAGGTTTAGATTAGCAAACAGGAGGAGAGTCTCTGAGGTAGGGATTTTGTATAAGTAAAGGAGTGACTTATTAGTTCGATGGTCAAAAAGTAACTTTTATGCCTAAATAAAGTGTATTCAACACACACTCTATTGATTCCTTGAATATCTGAAGCCCACAAAGCAGTAGGTGACAAAACATATAAGGGAGTACTACATTCACCTTGAGCTTAGGCAGAAGCAGCCAACACATTTGTACCACTAGAATAGACAAATGCATCAATATGGGAAGGAAACCGATTTTTCATGTTCAAAGAGACTTTGTTTCTGTTATGCAGCTGACTCCAACTTGTCCATCTCAGACAGTGCATCAGTTCCAGTAGAATTTAAACCTGACTTCTCTCTTACCATGAGTACAGCTGTCACTCTATGGCATCAAATCCTTCTACATGACAATTGACATGACTGACAGTGCAGGCAGAGGCCACAGCTCCACTATGAGACAGTCCTTTCCTCTTTTCCAAGTAGCCAACTGGAATCCATCAGACCAATGAGACAAGTCCATGTTGGTACCCATCAGACACCTCCATGGGACACAGGTGTTTCTGACACTGGTGTGTGATTTGGGGTGTGGATAGAAAGAGTTATAAAAATGTCTTTGAAATGAGCAGAACCTAAGGCAGTCCTCCTGAAAGATCAGCGGCCTCAGAGATTGAAGGGCAAGGACATTCGTGCAACTTGTCATAGAGCCAAGTCTGTTCAACACAGGTTCTCTCTTGGGATCCTTTGTTACCTACAGGTCAAGTTAGCCAGTGGGTTCACACCAGGCAAATTCCATGGGAGAGGAACATGAGCAGTGTCTTTACCTTCCAGATGAGTGAGTGGAGAGATGCCTATTGGGTAGATCTCAAAATGCCATTGGCATAGGTTGAAAGGTTTTGGGCCTGCAGAGGGAGCCTGTGGCTGAAGCCAGGACAGGTGTGGGTCATATTGACTGTGAGTAGCAACCACCCCTGGTCTGGCTAGCTGTGGCTGGTTCCTCTCCAGTTTCTTTGTTTAGGTTTTCTTCTGAAGAGCAGGAGGGAGTGTGAGCAGAGTGTTGGACAGCAGCTCAGCCTGTAAGTCAAGACCTACTGCATTCAGCACTGCATGCTAAGAGCAGAAAGTATGAGCCTTGACCAAGCAGACTTCCTACATCTTGTATAAAGTTTTAAAAATCTAATTGTAAAAATAATGCATATTCACTAACAAAAATTAGGAAATACATAGGTGAATAGGTAACAGTTATCTATAATCCCCCCGAGACCTAGTGACAGCATTTTAGGAACATTTTTCATGGTCATATATAAAAATACACACATCCTTGCACACATGCATGTGCATAAATGCATTGATTCCATATTTTACAGAAGTAAGATTATATTGTGTAATCAGCTTTTCCCATTCACCATTGTTCTGTGTGCATTTTCCCATGTCATTAAACATTCCTCAGCATCAATAATTTTAAAGGACTGTGATGTAACTATACAATGATCAATTTAACCATTTCCATCCACCTGGATATTCAGGAGGTCTAACTGATTCTGTTGTAAGTGCCACGGCCACACTATCCTGGTACACTCATATTCATTCATGGACATACTTGGTTTCCTGAAATATTCTTGGTTTCAAGAAACTTGTATAGTGGGAAATAGTTTTAGTACACTCAAGCACAACTTGAGTTCTGGTTTTAATTAGAGGACTTTGTGAATATGGAGATGACAATGACATTTTGAGTGAAAATGTAAACCTTTGCAATGTTGGGGGTAACGTTTGTGTTCAGGTGAAGTCTTGTTTTATTATAGGGTACCAGGGATCAGACACTTTTGAAGCAGACACAGCACTGCTGAGCTACATCTCTGGCCCCTTAGGCAAAATTTTAATTTGAGTCCCCCTACCCCAGGCCAAGGTTGGCCTTTTGCAAAGAGAAGGAAGACTGCCAGCTCCTGTCCTTTGCCACTGGTCTGTCCTCCTGGAGTTCATCAGGAGTCTACAGGGACAAGCTCGCTCAGCAGTCAACAGAAACATATTCCCCCTTTGATCTTTCCTTCCTCCCACTGTGCCTCCTATACCACTCCACACCATCACCTTCTTGCAGCAACTGGATGTGCAGATAAGAATAAAAAGAAGTCATCATAATTAGGCCTAGGGAAGAGCGTGATTTAGCTCATAAAAGACAAGAAGCAGATATGGTTTTCCCCTTTGCGAAATAGTGCAAGGTCAAATGCTGGGGACTTTGACTTGTTCTTCTGAAACAAAACCTCTTGATGGGAAAGAAAAATCTGGGTACTTCCTGTCTGTAGCACAAAGTCTCACTCATCCTGTCACAATGTTAAGTGATATCCCTCAGGACAGTATATTTTAACCTGGGCTGGCTCAGTCCCAACGGTGGGAACTCCTCCTATAGAAAAACCCAGTTTTTTTCATTAACTTTGTGTGGTTTTTTTCTAATAGTTCTTTGGTAACACCTCCGTTCAATTTTGTGCCTTCATTTGCATGGTGGGCCTCTTTAATTAATCTTTCTTGTCCCCTTCTCCTTTTCTTTTTTCTCTTGCTCCCCATTCTCCTCCTCTTCTTTCTTCCCCTCATTCTTCTTGTCTTTTTTCTCTATTTTTTTTCTGTAGTTTCTTCAAATATTTAAAATTTTACTTGTACTTCATGGAAGTTCTTTCTTTTTCTCTAATTCTTTCATTCTTAATGATATTCTACTCGTGTTTTAATCATACAATAGTGTCTCCATATGTCTAAGGAAACTCATTAATGATATTTTTTCAAAAAGTTTTCTTCTGTTTTGAAAGTGAAATGGCTTTCTGTTTACAGGTCTGACATACTCTGCCGTATAGTGTGGGTTCTATAGCTGCCCAGCAGAGCTCTGCGTCTGTCCACACTTGAGAAGTAAGGGAAGAAAATCCCCTGGGAGTTTCATGACTGTTGCAGACTTACCTCTGGCTACTCTTCTTTTTTTGTAAGTAGGCAAAGTTCTGTTGAGGTCAGAAAATGAACTCTGGAAGCCCAATGCTCAGTTGTTCCCGTTTTCACTCAAGACTAGCTTAAGGTTTAGAGAAAAAAAATCAAGAAATATTTAGTTTGAGAGTTAATGGTTGAGCATTTGCTGTTCTTCAGGAAAACAAAGAAGGAGGTGTATGGGCTGTTAGTATAGAACCTGATGTCAGCTACTCACTTAGGTCATTTATGTCTTCTTGAGCCACCCTCCAACCCAGGCTAAGAGAACTCAACTGTGGTCCTCCGTTCGCATTGTGGGCTGTGAACCCATCTTCTTTGATTCACTTATTGCTACACCTCCATCTGCTTCTGATTTAATTTTAATATTTTATAATTATGAATGTTTTAAATATACGAAAAGTATTAGGACACCCGGCTACTCACCACACAGATTTAACACATGTTAACATTTTGCCACATGTTCTTCAGATTCTGTCTACCTTCCGTTATTTAGAAATTGGTTCAAATCTTTCACCTACTGATGTCCTTTATTTTGTTTCCTGCTCTGTTATGTGGTTGTAATTTAAAACAACAAACAAACACAAAGGAAAATATCCTTCATTTCTATGAGGTTTCAAAAGGAAAGAGAATCAAATATGTGTTGTTAGTTTGCCACTTTAAACTGGTAGTCCAGCAGCATTTCTACTGTAAGAATTTAAAAGACATTGCTCTAGGGTGATACTTACCAATTCACTTTCAACATGAGCACCCTGGGGAGGAAGTCCAGCCACCCTTCCTTGTCCATTGCTTCTCCTTCCATGATTTTACTGATTTATAAGCACTTTAGGTGGGATATGCAAAATGAGAAATTCCAGAAAGAACCAATTTATAAGTTTTAATTTGCATGCTATTTTGGATGAGGAGAAAACTTACAGAATGGGAAAGTATATTTGCTGACTTTCTGTCAGATGGTTGCCATGTAGACTTCTTTTTTTTTTTTTTTTTTTTGAGACAGGGTCTCACTTTGTAGTTCAGGCTGGCCCTTAGCTCTGCCTCAAACTCACATCACAGCAATCCTCCTGCCTCTGCCTCCCGAGTGCTGGGATTACAGGTGTGAGCCACCACTCCTGGCACTGTGGTATGTGGTACTGATTTCTGCTGGGCGTGAGTCTCTACCCCCAGTATGGTATGTGGTTACCAGGGAATCGAACCCGGGTCCTTGCACTTGTAAGATAGGCACCAGAACCACTGAGCTAACTCCCCAGCCCACTGTGTAGACAATTTATGAAACTAAAACAAAAACCTTTCAAAATAGAAAAGAAAGTAATCTAATTAAAAATAGGCAAAGTGTCTGAATAGACATTCTTTTTTTTCTTTTTGATAATACCAGGGATTGAACTCAGGACCCTGCACTTATGAGGTAAGCAGCAGTTCCAGTAAGCTAAATCTCCAACCCTGAATAGACTTTCTTGAAAGAAAAACTACAGATGACCAACCAATATATGAGTGGGGCCATCAGGGATGTGCACATCAATCTACTACACAATGACAGTCTATCTCATTCCTATTCAAATAGCCAATATATAACAAGCAGTGGCAATGATGTGGATGGAGAAGTGAATCTGTACACTCCTGGTGGGAATGTGAATCAATATAAAAATTATGGCAAACAGTATGGAGGTACCCCCCAAACTGGAAAAGGTCTACCATATTACCCGGCAGTCCCTCTTCCTTATATATCCAAAGGAAATGAAATTATCATACCAAAGCATCATCTGCATGTCCATGCATACTGCAGAACTGTTCACAATAGCTGGGATGTGGGATCAGTGTATGTGCCTATCAACAGCTGACTGAAATCTGTATGAACAGAGGCACGCACGGACATGTGCACATACTGCAGCCATAAAGTACAGACTCCTGTCATTCACAGTCAGGTAGATAGAACAGAAGGGCATTTGTTCAGTGAGATAAGCCTGACACAGAAAGAAATGATGTATATTCTCTTTCATGTGTGGCTGCTAAAAACATCAACCTGAAAGTAGAATAGCAATCTCAAGGACCCTGGAAAAGAGAGAGAGAGATAGAGAGAGAGAGAGAGAGAGAGAGAGAGAGAGAGACAGACAAGGAGAGGTAGTGGTGGTTGGGTTTTATCAGTGCCTGATTAACATGCATAATTATCATGTTAATAAATAATTTTTAAAAATCAATACTCTTTCTTGCCCAGAATTATCAATGCCTCCACCACGAAGTAGCTGACACAGCATCTCCTCTCTGGACTCTGCCTTCCCTTTGGACCATGGCCAGTAAGGCTTTTCCACCTCAGTTCCAGGGGTTTCTCACTTGTGTCTTCCTTGGGTAGACATACATGGGTGGAAAACTGTCGCAAATGACTTCATGTGCCATCACTGTAGTTGATGTCCTCAGTGGCGATGCCACTGTCTCCTTTACTTTATATCATCTGTATATTTCACGGTGGGAATATATTACTTTTAAAATTTCTTTCTATTCAGAAAAGGGGCCTTGTCTTATTACAGACTTTGTACAAGACATCCTCCCTCACAGAGAGTTACAATTTGCATTAATTTACCAACAGCTTTGAGAAGCCTTGGCTTCAGGATGTCCTGTATGATGTTCTCAAGCCCTATTTGATCATGGAAACTTTTCTTCACTTTGCATCATAATCGAATAATATTTTACAGAACAAACATTTGGAAATGGTATAAAAACAGAGCCCTTGAGTTTAGACTCTAAAAAACAATCCTCCTTCTTCTACCCTTCCTCAACCCTTCAATACCTCCCTTTAAAATCCTTTGCTATCCCTGGTAGTGATTTTTAGAATTGAGATGTACAGGAGGATAATGGCAAAATAAGAGAATATGTGTCCAACAGAGGGACCAAAGTGGAAGAATAGAGGGTTTATAAAATACATAATGTGAAGTATCTGAAAATAATAATCACAATCTTTTCCACAGTTTCTGGTATGGTATTAATTCTCCAAGAAGTAACTCTTCCTTTCTCTCTTGAGAAGGAAAATGGCCACACTTAAATTTATCAAAACCCTTAGAAGGCTGTGCTTTTCCCACTCTCCGGGGAGGCCAACCCCATCCTCCGGCTCTAGAAGGATCACATCACCTAGTTAGAGTCAGCTTGAGGAATTTGGCAAGAACTTCTGAGGATACACTAGATTCCTGTGTCGATTGCTAGCTGTTTGGACAATGTAGAGGGGCTTATTATGGGCCTTTTCTGTTACCTCTTTCGTAGAGATTTTCTAAAACTTCTTGTCACCAAGACAGAAGGCCTTCACATTTTCTGCCCCATGAATAGAATGGAGAGCCTTGGACATGCCCTGTAAGTGCTCCACTACTGGACTACACCCCCCAAACCCATCCTCTGACCAACCAAAGGGACAACAGAGTCAAAAATAGAAATTCAAAAATGTCCCAAGCTGTCCTTTGAAAGCCCTCATTAGTCTGGCCTGATTTATCAATTCCGTTTTGGACTTTTTTCAGTTATTGAGGCATTACATTCATTTTAATATTTCAGTTCATTTAAGTTGAGATTCTACCATTTTCAATGGAAAAAATGCAGACTAGTAGAGTTAGTTTGCCTCTCTTCCCACCATTGATCCTAACAGCAGTTGTGAGAATAAAAAAAGAGTGAAGTAGAAATGTCTTTTGTATAGTTAAAACTCATCAATTCCAGGTTTCCATTTCCAAATTATTTTTTGTTCAGAAAACAGTTTTATAAAACATCACCATTTATGGAGATGAATAGTGTAGAAAGCAAGAGACCAGAAATGCAGGGGCCCAACATGATCAGGCTCTGTACCTTCAACATCAGACGAAAACTTAACGTTAAGATGAACAGTAGCTGAGTGTTGGGATTCGGGTGTGGGAGCCCAGCTCCAAGAGCACACCTACACCTGTTCTTTCCTCCGAGGCAGAGAAACTTGGAAGTGAGTCTGGATTCCGAAAAGCTCTTTGAAATATGGCTGGCAAAGAAGGCAATAGAAGTCTTACAGGGGAGGAAGACAGGCCCCTGCCGGGGAAACTCACTGACCTCTGTCTTTTTCTGTTCCTTCCCTACCCTGTGCTCATCTCTTTTTCTATCCTTCACGGAGGAGTCATGTGGAAACGTCTTGGGTTTGTGCATGCGTGCATGAAGTCAGAGGACCTTCTTGGACAGAGGTGGGGTCTGCTTTGGCTGACACTCTGCTGCGGACACTTCTGGCTCCATGAATGTCATCACCTTTATTTCTTGTTGAAAATTAAAGATTGGGGGAAATAGATTAAGCTGTAGATTATATGACAGACTGGCTGTGGACTAGAAAGCCTGAGGGTCTTTCCCTAGTCTTTCCTCCCTGCAGACACAGCTGGAGAGAAATTGGCAGAGCTTTGGTTTGTCTTGTGAGGACAGGCTGCCTCTCACTGGGGTCATGTCAGCTGGGTTCACTTTGGACTCTTTACCTGGGGAAATTGGTTGTTTTCACCAAGAAGCTAGTATGGAGAATGAGCAAAGAGAAGGAGTGTGTGTGTATATTCAGTTTGCTTACACCTTTGGAAGAAAAAGTAGGGATTTGTGAGAGCTCTTGGGTTGATTTGATGCAGTTCCCTGTGTGCAAGGCACCTCAGGACATCCCTGTGTCTTGTGGAGGTCTCAGTTCCAACTCTGCATGATTCTTCTGACTGCATGAAGACCTCACTACAAATGTCCTGGAGCTCTTAATAAAGTGGTCATCTTTTGTGTCATTCCCTAAATCTGCCTCTCGATTTATCATTGTCTAGAAGCATCACGCTTAAATCGCCTTTGTCTGCCTCCTTCACTAGAATGACATCAAGACTCTGTCTTCTTCACTCCTTTGTTTCCATTACCTTGAACAGATGATATTATAGATTCTCAATGAATGTGATATTTGTTGATTGACTGACATACTGCAGATCATCTGAAAAGAGAAGCAGCAATCAATGAATTTGATTCTTCCATTTAAGGATCATAGGTACAAGAATAGCAAGCCCTCATTAACAACTTCAAGAAACACAGCATCAGTTCTATTACAGATGAGATGAGTCCACTGTCAGTTTGGTGAGGCTATGATGCCCACTTGTGCTGGACAAATTTGAGTCAAGATGTGACTGTGAAGATACTTTTTAGGTGTGATTGACATCTAAATCAGTTAACTCTGAGTTAAGCAGAATGCTCTCCACAGACTGGGTGAACTGCATGTAATCAATTGAAGGCCTTACAAACCAAGAGCTGAGATATCCTGAAGAAGAAGAAATTTGTCTTAGGACTGCAGCACAGAAATTGCCTGAATTTCCAGCCTGATACCTGTGAAGTTGAGACTAAATAAGGTAGTATTAAATTTTGCATCAACTTCCAGCCTGTTGACCTCTTTTTCTTTCTGTACACTGGACACACATAAGCGCACACACACACACCCTCCCCACACACATTTTTTTATTTTTTTAGGTTTTTTATTTTTTATTTTATTTTATTTATTTATTTATTTTGAGACGTGGTCTCACTTTGTAGTTCAGGCTGGCCCTGAGCTCATCCTCAAACTCACATCACAGCAATCCTTCTGCCTCTGCCTCCTGAGTGCTGGGATTACAGGTGTGAGCCACCACGCCCGGCACTGTGGTATGTGGTACTGGTTGCTGCTGGGGTGAGTCTCCACGCCCAGTATGGTATGTGGTTATTGGGGATCGAACCCAGGTCCTTGTGCTTGCAAGACAGGCACCAGAACCACTGAGCTAACTCCCCGGTCCCCCCCCCCCATTTATATGGCAAGGTTCTAAGTCAGAATATTAGCTATCATCATTTCCTACGTCAGGTACTACTCTGAGTGCTTTATATTGTATCATTTTACTGAATCTGCACTATCCCCTACCAAACAAGCATGATTACTATCCTCAGTTTATAATGCGGAGTCCTTGTCCATGGAGGTCATAATTTAGTCAGTGTTGCACAACTGGAAAATCAGAGTCTGTGTTGTCATCCTCAATGTCAGCATGGTACATGGCCGAAGATCAGGTTAGGAGGCCCGGACCGGGAGGATGAGCATGCAGTCACCACACAGTCTCTGGGGAGAACTGTTCTGTCTTTAATGCAAAATACAGTCACTTACATAATAAATGGTAGAGGGCATAAACATACAAGTGGGGCTGATCGAGGATTGGTTGAAGCATGCACAGAGGTGGGTCATTGTAGATGATCAAAGAGTCAGGCAGTCCTGGTTTGGCAGAGGATGGAGTCACGATAACACTGGCCATGTTAAACTCCAGCCCAGCCAACATGGCTTCTGTCTTCGAGTCCTCCCCTAAATTGAGTCCATCTGCTATAAGAGCACCGCCACGTGGCACTGAAACAGGAACATGAGTATGGAATGGATGGTGCCTCTGAGGGGCTTGTGGGATACTCCAGGAAGATATGAATAGAAAGAATTACTATAGACAGGGCAGAGATTGATAAGATAGAACATGAGTCTGATGGAATTTCTGAGGTAAGAGAGCTTAGTGCTGGCTCCTGCGGGCTGTGCAAGGCTTAGTGGATAGCAGGTTCAGTCTGGGATTTGAAGGATGGCTGGGGTTGGACACAGAGAGCTGGAAAGAGATCAGCACCATCAAGTCAAAATATACTGTGAGTTACATGTGAACATCAGAACTTTTAATGCTTCATAAGTAAAAAGAAACAAGAAAAATTAAATTTAATCATAAGGTTATTGAGCTTAACACCTCTGAAATATTATCAGCTCAAAATAAAATCAGTAGAAAATTATTAATGAGATATTTTCATGTTTTTGGATCATACTTTCAAGATGTTATGATGTATCTCAGGTTACCTCATAATCAATATGCAAACTTATAAATGTGACATTTTGCATCCCTTTCTTCTAATAAATCTTTGACATCTTGTATATAGTTTGCTTTGAATTATTAATATCATTTGGGACCTGTCACATGTCAAGTGTTCATTAGCTTTTGTAAACTGCATCCACCATCTTGGACAAATAGCTCCAGATGGATAATGAAGCAGGCCAGAGATGCAGAGGCAGGAAGGCCTTGATGTGAGCTGGGAGCTCTGGGCAGCCAAAGGTGGGTTTTTTCTAAAGGACAGTCACAAGCCATGCAGTAGAGAGGTGAATGGGCCTCAACTGTGTAGCCAAAGTGTTTATATTTTAGTAGCAGGTGCTGAGGGGCCATCATAGGTAACTCGGGGAGGGAAGAAAGCTTTGCTTTAGAAATTCACAGAGTAATAGTTGAAGGGTCATAAAATGCATCACAGGGAGGGAGACCAGCTGGAAAATAATGGCGGTAGTTCTAAGCAAAAGTGAAGAACTTGAGCAGAAGCTGCGACAATGGGAATGAAGAGTGTGCAGTCTTTTTGGATGAGAGTTAAAGAGCACTGGTAAAGGAGGAGGAGCCTAAGAAGACAGTAGGAGAGCTCTAAGCTTTCTGTCCTGGGCGTCTGGGGGGTCACAGCGTGAAATAGACAGTTTATAGAGCATGGCTATCAACAGATTACAAGAAATTTTATCTTCTTTCACTTTGGGGATTCCATATCAATTTCCTAGATCCTCCTCCCTCCTCATCCTCCCCAGTTGGGAGAGTTGTCTTGTTTTCTGGCCCCTTTCCAGCCAGAGAGGGTGGATGTACTATGAGCCTTTAGAACCTCTCTGGGTCATGGAGAGTTCCACCCATCCTTCATCTGTCAGGGCTTCGTAGCTCAGCATCTCATCGAACATCTCTGGGCCTGGGATTCTTGGAAGCACGACTCAGGCATCCCAGGGGGGTGGTTACGCAGCAACTGGGTCTTGTGTCTAATGATCTGTTATTATATGTTCAGTATGTCTCTGACTGCTCTAATGAGCTGGAAGTCTGGAGGAGTCCCAGCAGAGATTTACAGCTTTGAGTTGGGAAATTCACCTCGTGTCAAAGGAGGGATTAACTGGGCCAGGCCTGACTCCCAGCTCAGTGGCTGCTGATAACATGTATCATGGACCACGAAAGCCTTTGTGATTAGGACTGTGTTTTATCATGAGTGCCTTCCACACCATTGTTTATTTTAGACTGTGGCCATTCAGGGAGCCTGTGGGTATGTGTCAGACATCCTTGATAGAGACATAATTTAAGAATAAGAATGTGTAAGATACTTGTGGAGTAGACGGCGGGTGAGAGGGAGCAGAGTCATTTCCCTGTTTGATTGCTGCATATTTTGTTATCTGGGATGGAGCTTCTAGAGACTTCTCAGAGTTACCTCAGCTTCCAGGATGCCCTTTCCCCATCTTCTCATAGTTTCTTCTTTAGTTATATTTAGAGTCCCTCTCTTGGGGTCTCAGTGTTGCCTTTTTGAATGACTCACTTTAAACTTCAAGCTTTGATCTTTTTCTTCTCCAAGGTAAGTTATTTTTCCCCCATTTTCTCAGTTCCTTTTTCAGCTTCTTTCTTGGAATTTTTATCTGTTGCTTACAGCTATTTGCTAAGCAGATTCTCCTCATGGATGCTCCACCACTTCCTTTTATTTCTCCTTGTTTCCTCCCTTTCTCTTATTATTTCTATTGGTACATTTCCTGCAAGTTGTATAATGTTCCTCTTTCCCATCGTTCTTTGATCAAAAAAAGAAATGCATAAGGATTTCCCGAAGGCAAGGGAATTTACACTAGACTGTTTCCAAAAAACAAAACTGTCCTTGCCAAAGGTGAAGATCTTTAATAGGATCCAAACCATAGGGCTACAGGGGTTAGCACAATATACTGGAAAACACGACACATGGAACCAATATTTTTGTTATTTGTCTCTTTAAAAAAAAAAATTAGCCAGAGATGAATCAATTCCAAAGGCCGTGAGGCTCAAAATTAAGAATGCAAGAAAAGAAGGCATATTACTTAGATTATCTTGTTGACATTAACCCTGTCAAAATGCCAGAGAGTTTTCAGTTGGTCTCTTGAGGACTGTTTATCAAAACCACAAAACTGTCTGCATGAGAGAGCACAAAACCACTCCCTGGATCAGCTCATATCAACCCCGGGGAGGATTAGTTTCAGAAGTTCATTCTCTCAGCATCATCCCTAAACACAAACAGGAAAACTCTTGATGGCCAATACTCTCTTAATAATCCAATTTAGGTCAATTGGCTATGTCATCATTCAAATCCTTCTTTAACCTATTAATACTTGACTCATAGAGGCTCCTGGGACAATGAGTTCCATGCAGAATGAGGTGAATGAGTCTACCTTGATATTTTTAGAGGCATTCAAACTTAGGCTACTCTAGCAAGGCAGGTGCCTTTCAGGCCTAAATGCCCTCCAGGGCAAAGTTACCTCTGTGCAGCATTCTTTATTACAATGTCCTAATATCCTTTGTCACCATGACAAGCTGTCCTAGCCAGGCAAGGAACAGTATTCCTCTCTCAGCTGAGTTCAACATGGAAGAGCATCTCAGAGCTGTGTTCCCACCACTGCTTCTGCTGTGCTCTACATCAAGGGTGCGTCCATCAGCCTGTAAGGAGAGCATCACCAAAGAACCTTAGGGTGAGCTACAAGGCTCTTGCTTTCTCTCTCTACTCTGTTCTGGCCAGACAATTGTAAACAAGTCATCTGCACCTTCCCAGACTTCTCATCTATAGATTGAATAATATACAGCACTTGGCCAATTTACTTTGCAGTCTTTGTAAGGAGTCACTGAGATAGGAGACTACACTTGGAACACAGTAATGAGTGATGCCAAGCGCTGTGACTACTGTTATAATCATCCTTTGAGGTAGCAAGATGTTGGATCCTCTTTCTGCAGGAACCAGAAGTGCTGAAAGGCTAAGCCCCTTCATTTCCATGTTTGCTTTGACACTGGTTCTTAGGCATATGGCATCTCTTGCTTCTTTCTCTCTGGCCACTTGCTGGCTTCCTCTAGACCTCTTTAGCCTTTGGCTGGAGTAGTACACCAGGGCTGTGTTTCTCTGTAGAATGGGGACATCTGCAATCTTGCCTCAGGTAACCTGGACCAACAAAGATTAGGTCACAGGACAGATTTTGCAGACTGGAAGGCTTAACCCACAGGAAGGCTGACTCATTTTCACAAGGACATTCTCAGTGGAGCCTGGGAATCAGTGGAGCCTCAGGATATCACCTTGAGCCGAGACAGGGATAGATGGCTGTGAGAGAGGATTAGGTACAATGTGACATTCTGGATTCCAGTGGCTGCTGAATTCTTTATAAATGCTTCTTGTTTTTATGAAATGATAATTAAAAAATTGTATTTCTTATTTTATGTGCTTTATGCACATTAGCTGTTGGATCTGACAACAATGTTGTAAGGCTGGTGTTAGTGATGTCTCCAGTTTTACAACTAAAGAAACTGAGCTGCAGTAAGATGAAGGAGCTTCCTAAAATGACCTGGTAGGAGAGATTAGACACCAGCATGTTTTTCTATGACTCCACAGAGCACACAATTAACCAAGAGAAAGGGAAGGTCAGTTAAGAGACTTCCAGACCTTGGCAGTGATGCTAACACATGCTCCTAACTTCAGCCTTAGCTTTTATTTATTTATTTATTTTTATTTATTTATTTTTTTCTGAGACAGGGTCTCGTTCTGTAGTTCAGGCTGGCCCTGAGCTCAGCCTCGAACTCACATCACAGCAATCCTCCTGCCTCTGCCTCCTGAGTGCTGAGATTACAGGCATGAGCCACCATGCCTGGCACTGTGGTATGTGGTACTGGTTGCTGCTGGGCATGAGTCTCCACACCTAGTATTGTACGTGGTTTCTGGGATTGAACTCTGGTCCTTGCGCTTGCAAGACAGGTGCCGGAACCACTGAGCTAAATCTCTGGCCCGCAGCCTTAGCTTTTAAATTGTAAAATAAATGACCAAAAGAAGACTTCAAATGGAGAACACGGCTGC
>PVIR01024129.1:0-26259 GCA_004026965.1 Petromus typicus | reverse complement strand
TCAAATCCATGCTATTACAAATGAAAAGGGGGAAACCACCACTGACCCAGCTGAAATACACAGAATAATAAACACATACTTTGAAAATTTATATTCCAATAAAATGGAAAATGTAGAAGAAATTGATGAATTCCTAGATACATAAAACTTCCAAAGTTGAATGAAGAGGATATAAAAATGTTAAACACCCCAATATCAATCTGTGAAATTGAAAATGTAATAAAAAACCTACCTACAAAAAAAAAAACCCTGAGCCTGATGGCTTCACCGCTGAATTCTACAAAACTTTTAGAGAAGAGTTAACACCACTACTCTTCAAACTCTTCAATGAAATCGAAAGGGAAGCAGCACTACCAAACTCATTTCTGGAAGCCACCATTACCTTGACACCAAAAGCAGAGAAAGACCCAACCAAAAAAGAGAATTACAGGCCAATCTCCCTAATGAACATTGATGCAAAAATCTTCAATAAAATACTCGCAAACAGAATACAGAGAGTCATCAAGAAGATCATACACCCTGACCAAGTTGGATTCATCCCAGGGATACAGGGATGGTTCAGCATACGTAAATCAATAAATGTAATACACTACACCAACAGACTCAAGAACAAAAAGCATATGATCATCTCAATAGATGCGGAAAAGGAATTTGACAAAATCTAACATCCATTTATTATCAAAACCCTGCAGAAAATTGAAATAGATGGTCTGTATCTCAAACCAATAAAAGCTATTTATGAGAAATCGATAGCCAGCATTACCCTAAATGGTCAAAAACTGAAACCTTTCACACTAAGATCAGATACAAGACAAGGATGTCCACTTTCACCACTTCTGTTCAATATTGTGCTGGAAACATTAGCCTTAGCAATTAGGAAAGACAAAGAAATAAAAGGAATAAAGATAGGAAATGAAGAAGTTAAACTGTCATTATTTGCTGATGACATGATACTCTATCTAGAGGATCCTAAAAACTCAACCAAGAGACTGCTAGACCTAATTGCCAAATTTAGTAGTGTAGCTGGATACAAGGTTAATGCTCAAAAATCAATAGCCTTCATACACACAAACAACAGATTCACTGAGCAAGAAATTGGGGAATCAATCCCCTTCACAGTAGCAGCCAAAAAAATGAAATATCTAGGAATTAATCTAACAAAGAAGGTGAAGACCTCTACCATGAAAATTATAACACTCTAAAAAAGGAGATAGAAGATACCAGAAAATGGAAAGACATCCCTTGTTCCTGGGTTGGAAGAATCAATATCGTCAAAATGGCTATACTCCCACAGTTACTATACAGATTCAATGCAATCCCAATTGAACTCCCAAAGGCATATTTCACAGATCTAGAAACAATAATTCAGAACTTCATCTGGAATCACAAAAGACCTAGAATAGCAAAAGCAATTCTAAGCAACAAGGACATGATGGGGGGTATTATGATCCCCAACTTGAAACTGTACTACAAAGCCACTGTGATAAAAACCGCATGGTACTGGCAAAGCAACAGACCCAAGAACCAGTGGAATAGATTAGAACACCCAGAAACAACTTCAGACACACTAAGCTACCTCATTTTTGACAAAGGAGCCAAACACCCTCAATGGAGGAAGGATAGCCTCTTTAACAAATAGTGCTGGAAAAACTGAACTTTAACCTGCCAAAGACTGAAGCTAGACCTAGATCTTTCACCGTGTACTAAAATAAAATCAAAATGGATTAGGGACCTAAATATTAAAACAGACAAACTAAACCTGCTACAAAACAGGTTAGGTAAAACTCTTGAAGACATTGGTTTTGGGAAAGATTTCATGAACAAATCCCCCATTGCACAAGAACTGGTAGAAGAAATTGATAAATGGGATCTCATCCTATTGAGAGGTTTCTGCACAGCAAAAGAAACCACCAGCAAAGTGAAAAGGCAACCAACAATATGGGAAAGAATCTTTACCAACCGCCTCTCAGACAAAGAGCTACTATCTAGAATATATAAAGAGCTCAAAAACATCAGCCCACCCAAATTTAATGACCCAATTCAAAAATGGGCATTTGAAATGAACAGATATTTTTCAGAGGAAGAAGTAAGAGCAGCTAAGAAGCATATGAAGAAATGCTCAACATCATTAGTCATTCAAGAGATGCAGATGAAAACAACACTGAGATTTCATCTCACCCCACATAGAATGGCTGCCATTTCAGATTCAGCCAATGGCAAATGTTGGAGAGGCTGCGGAGAAGAAGGAACCCTTCTCCACTGTTGGTGGGACTGTAGACTCGTACAACCCCTGTGAAGATCAGTTTGGAGATTCCTGAAAAAGCTAAGATTGGAGGTCCCATTTGACCCAGCCATCACCCTGCTAGGTATATACACACAAGAATTAAAACATTCATATCACAGTGACTTACGTGCACCCATGTTTATAGCTGCTCCGTTGGTGACTGCTACATCTTGGAAACAACCCAAGTGTCCATCAGCTGGAGACTGGATAAAAAAGCTGTGGTTCTTCTACAGAATGGAGTATTACCCTGCCACAAAAAATGATAAGTTTGAATCATTTCTACTTAAATGGACATACCTTGAGGATATCCTCATAAGTGAAATAAATAGGTCACAGACAGGTACATATCACATCTTTTCTCTGGTATGAGAAAATAAAGATGTAAATGAGTCCTAGAATTGTACATTATATATTGTGAAATAGAAAATACTCAAAGTAAAATAAGGTGAAGGGGAAAAAATATTGAGATTATAACAAAAAAGAAAGGAAACAAATTTTATGTATATGGGGGTGGTAGGGTGGGTAGGGCTGTGGGAAAAAAAGAGGATTAAGTTGTGTCTTATACTGGTACAAATCCCCATTATGGAGTGCAATCATGATGCTTATATGTGATGTACCAATAAAGACTTCAAAAAAAAAAAAAGAATATTTTTCTGTTAGAACAAAGCTTGGACATAGTAGACAAAAATAAGACATAGAGTGCCCGATACACCCTAATTTTCCCAAAATTCTTCAGCACATAGTACTGAGAGTTCTACCTCTGAGAAACCCCTCTCCTCCTGAGCAAATGAAGGCAGTTAGTCACTTGTGGTAAACAGAGGGAGAGGACATAACTAGAACTTGAGCTGAGAGACTGTGCATGGTCCTAACAGTCACTCAAAGAAAGAATTACAACTTCTCCAAGAGTCTTCAATGAAAGGGATCTGACTTTATTTGAAAACTGCCTTAGGAAAGAATTAATCAAGAGAAAATTATCTAGGAAGAGAAAGAGTCAAATAAATGATTGGGAATATCAATGGTGCAAAAATCTAACCACACTGAGACCTTCTCCTATACCAGGTGGTTTGAGTTCTGTGAAGCCTTAGGCTTGTAATAAAATGATAGCTTCATGTCAAAGTAGCTCTTAAAATATGATTCTTTTCCTGAAATGAAACAACACAGACACAAGGAACCAGAAAAATCTGCATTTCTTAGAACAGTATCCAAAATAAAAACTGCTTTATAGCAGTGGAAAATTTGGCAGTGAAAATTGAGTTTTAGCAAAATGTTCAGAAACATTACAGTTCATGTGAGTAATTTGGTTTTTCCATTAGCTGCTGTCTCAGTTGCTTTTCTTTCACTGCTGAGAAAAAATATATGACACCTAAAATTAAAGGGGAAACTTGGATTTAGCTCACAGTGTGTAGAGGTTTCAGTATATAATCAGGTGCTTCCAAGGCAGAGGGGCAACAGTTCATGGCAAACAGAAAGTAGCAAAGCAAGCAAGGTACAGCCACAGCTTCCTGCCTCTTCTACCTTACCTAGACTACTTAGGACAGGAAGCAGTCACATCTTTCATCCTAATGCCCTTGAGCCTGGGTTTGCACCCTGAATCAGTTGCAAATGACACTCTCTAGACCCATCCACCTATGACTGTATGAGGTTGAGGGAAGATGTCTAAACACAACCTACAACACACAGGATTTAGAAGGTCCATAGGATAGGCCCTTTGTGTCACACATCTCTACTGGTCCATGGGCCTTATCAGAAAAAATCCTTAGATTTCATAGCTATGGGCTGACTGCATAGACATCTCAAGGATGGTACAGCCAAAGAATTGCTTAGCTACTTACATAGCAAATAATCTGATCTTGAAGTGAAGCCAGTCACTTTAAAACTGGATGAGAAGCAGATTCACAAAAAAACATGATTTGGTGACTGGCATGTCAAGAGCTTGGAAACAAAAGGCAGAGGAATGTTTCAGAGCTGTCAGCACAATTTGGGGCTGAGTTTAAAGCAAATTAACTCAGCTCTCTCATATTTTTATCTTCATTTTAATTCCTTGTTCACACAGCTATATTCTCCTCAAGTTCTGTATCATTTATTTTACTTCTTGTATTTTGTTCCTATTTTCCATCTGGCTTTCGGTGTAAACGTTGATGAAAAATTCAGGTATCACAGAGTACTTTTATCAGAAACTGATCATTGTTGTAATTATTTTCAAGAAGATTAATTCAAATGTTCTTTGCCATTTCAAGTACCATATATATAATATATAACAGGTATAATATATATAATATATATACATATAACAAAAGGAGTGCTGGTTCCTATAATGTGTATAACATATTATTATGTTCTTATAATATATACATATATATTATATGTGTATATATATATATGTGTGTGTGTGTGTGTGTGTGTGTACTTGCCAACTTCTACTCTAAAACTTGACAGTCATTAATCCTCACTATATGCTTATGAGGTAGATGCCATCATTGCCTTAATTATATAAGGCACTGACAGGTTAAGTATCATATTCAAGAAGAAGCTTTGATTTGAACTGGACTCTCCAGCTTTGGAAATCATATCCTTAGTTAAAGTAGCAGTTTTCAAAGAGTGATCACAAATCCCACAGTAGTAAAAATACCTGGGAACTCGTAAGAATGCAAATTCCTGTGGCCCACCACAAAACCAAAAATCAGAAACTTTAGAGTGTTTCACCAAGCTCTCCCCAGAGCTCTGACTCAGTACAGCACCCTGCTTCAAGCAGTCATGACAGACCCTGCTTAGAGGATGAAAGTCATACTGATAATTTTGCCCAGACTGAGAGCTCAGAATAACTTCTGTTTCAGAATTTCTAGATTGAATTTTTGTTCTCAGTACCTAAATTCTACTGAAAGGATCTCACCTAACAACCTATAACAAGGGCACTGGTTGAGACACAGCTATATGTGGGTTAGGGTGGAAAAAATTATATTTCTTTCTTGTCTGACTTTGTTCCCACATCTGTCCATTTTCAGTTTCAGTTAGAAAGTATCTGTTGACTGTATCTTTTAAATAGCAGAGTCTAGTCCATGTAAAACATAACCAAACTTCTTATACATAGTAACTATAGATATAACTAAATCCACCTGGAAAAAAAGGTGCAGTATTACCTCATGATAACCTGCCAGCTCATTCCAAAGTGTATATGTGTGTCCCTGCTAAGAAGTGGCTCCCTATCCTTCTCTGAACTTCAACAGTGTCCTTCTAATTTAAGGTAGGTGCAACACTACTTGAGCTAAATCCCTGGCCCTCTGTCTTCCTAAATCAAGTGAAGAGATAAAATGTCATTGTCTCCTAGAAAAGGTTGCATGTTTTTAAATTTTCTTTTTGCTTGGGTGATAGGAATTACTAACAGGAGGAAATAAACTAATATTTTAACAGTGCCTGCCTATGGAAAGTGAGATTGTGGGAGTATTCTTTCTTCTTAAATTATTTTCTCATTTTTTAACCTGTGCCCTGTCCTCCAGGCTCATGGCATCTAGATAGTAGCTTCCTACCTAATGCCCATGTAAATGTATGAAGCAGCTCAGACATAGCATGTATATAAATAACTACTTAATTTCTAACCCTACAACAATAAATCCATCCCTCCCACCATACTGGGGATTGAAACCAAGGTCTCCACAGTGAGCCAGGTGTTTTGTTTGGTTGTTTGTTCATTCATTCATTCGTTTGTTTATTTTTGAAGCAGTCTTTCTAATTTGCAAAGTTTTCCAGGCTTAAATTCATGATTCTCCTGCCACGTGCATCTAGAATTGTGGGACTGTAGGGTTCCCTACCACACCCAGCTCCTTTCTCCATTTTTATCATCTCAGGTTTAAAAAGTCTTACAAGTGCTTAGACCAAATCTTACATTCAATCTTTATCCTCTTTCTTTCACAAATTACATATAATTTGTGAGGAATTCTATTTGAGAAAATATGCTCAGAATGAGACCACTTTTCCTAAAAAATATAACCACACTAACGAAGCCACCATCATATCTCCTAAGTTAATGTGGTTGTCTCCTCATGGGAATCCCTGTTTCTGCCCTTATCTCCAAAGTCCAATCTTCACAGAGTAACCAGAAGGACCCTCTTATAATATGAGTTAGATTGTCTCACTCCACTAATTAAAACTATGATCACAGCAAAAAACCCAGTGAAAATTTTGAGAATTTATTTCACCCTACTTAAAAGTTAATAAATAAGCTTATTAGACTGAAGGTAAAAGACAATATCCCTGGGGACTAAACAAAGGATATTTTTTATTCATAGCTCTGCAAGCAGCATGAGCATCAGCACCTTAAATTAGTTGTCCATGTCTTCTAAAACTCTTTAGTGTAAAACAATAGGTGTTAATAAAGATGTGCACATGCCCTTGACTGCGTTTTAAGGAGGAACACAAAGCTTGGGAAACTCATTATTTTATAGTAAGCACTAGAGAAGTATGCACTTTGTCCTTGAGGAAGCTGTCATTTTAAATTAACATTTCCCCCTGAGCCAGGGATTTTGCTCAGTGACGTTGTTGCCTGCCTTGCAAGCACTAGGTCATGAGTTTGATCCCTGGTGAGAAATGACTTCAGTAAAAAAATGGTAAAATGGTCAAGACTTTACATTTCTGGAAAGTTTATGCAAAAGATTCCTTAAAGATATTCTCTTCCAACAATAGTGCCCCAATCTGATAAAAATAGAAGACAAAATCTTTTTTGTGAGAAATAAGACCCCACAATATCTGCATCTATTTATCTCCATGTCTTTCTGTCTTTATTCCTTATCAGTCTACTAATTACCATTCCATCTTATTGATACTGGATTCATCCTGCTCTTCATGCATATCAAACACCATCCTGCCCCAAGATCTTACTGTTCTTCCTGGAATACACTTTTCAGATTTCCTCATGGTGCCATGGATTGAATGTTTGTGTCCCATACAAAACTCTTACCTTTAAAGTGGTGATATTAGGACATATTTGGGAGGTGTTTAGGCAATGGGGTCAGATGCAATAGGATTAATGTTCTTATAAAAGAAACTCCAGTGTTGGTTTAGTCCTTCCACCAGATGAGGAAATAGTGAGAAAGTAAGTCTTCACCAGCTATGAGTCTGCTAAAACTATGATCTTAGACTTCCCAACCTTAAGTTCTATGAATTAAACAAGTAGGAACTGCTTCTAGACCTTCTCTGCAAGGAGTGTTATTTACTGAGACTACTCAATGTCAATATCAAAATGTATTAGCAAGTTCATGGAACTTATCTGGTACAAGAAATTATCTCAAATAATATCTAAATGAATTATAGAAATTAAGAGTTAACAGAGATTTTAAAAAGAAAGCAAAGACTGAGAATGTCTGATAAAAATCTCAGGAATAAACTACATACGTATATCTCAAGACCCAAAGATCACTGTAATATAACAACTGCCCATATGTTTTATAATAAACTATTCAGTTCTCTGCTGACTGATCTGTAAGAATGCTTCAGAGAATGCAGTGTGATTCCCATGTACTTACCCAAAATTCCCTTTGATAATCTCTACAGCTCCTCCTACCAACTCCTGTTTTCCCAAGTTCTGTGACATGCACAGACATAGTCAGCTCACACTGGACACTGCAGCCACTGTATGGAAGCTTCAGGATAAAGTAAAGGAGTCAGTAAAGAGGCAGCCCAGGGTGAAGCTCCTTATAATAAAATATTTATAAGAATAGTTTTTCTGTTTTTACTTACAGTCTCTCTCTGGATGAGTCAGAAATTTGACTCCAGACATAGGACGGGAAGGAATCCTGCAGCAAGAGAACTTCTAATTATCCTTTTGAGAAAACTAAAAGGATGGAAGTGGGGAGGACTGAGTCTTTTGGTCCATTCTGCTCACTTCGCCGTTCTCATTATTTTCCAGTGGGGAATAAATTCTCTTTGTGTATTTCTCATTGTCTTAGTTATTTTTATCACACTGCTGAGATAAAATACCCAACACTGAAAATTAAAGGATGAAAGACTTTTCTGGCTTACACTTTGTAGAAGTCTCAGTCAATAATTGGCTGGCTGCAAGGCAGGGTAGCATGACAGAGGAGTATCGCAGAGAAGAAACAGTTCATGGCAGGAAAATGACAGCAAAACAAGCAACTAGGGTTCTGTCTCATATCTTCTTCAGTTTACCCACTTTCAGGGTGAGTATCACTCACACACTTAATCCTAGGGGTCCTTAATCCTAGCTTTGTACCATGGAGCATCCCATTCTAGATTCAGCCACTCCTAGAAAGTCACCCTATAATGTATGAGGCTTGGGGGGCATCTAAACAAACCCATAACAGTCAGTTTCTACTTTTCTGCTTGTCCTTTCTCTCTTATGCGCTCTCTGCATAAGTTGAACTATCCTTGCATTCTCTGGAATGAAGGCAGCCTAGGTGTCCATCAGTGGATGAATGGATAAAGAAAAGCACATGATATATAATGGAGTACTTTTCAACCTTAGACAAGAAGGAAATTATATCATTTGCAGGCAGTTTGATTGAACACTCTATGTCATCAACATAAGCATAATAAGCCAGACTCAGAAAGACAAGTACAGTATTTCATGTTTCTCCCAATATTCTAAATTAAAAACCAGTGAAAGTAGAAAGGAAATTATTTTTAGGGAACAAGGGGGAAAGGGTGTGAGGAGGATAATGAGGGTAAGGATATTTTCAAAATGTGTCATATGAAAATGCCACACAGAAATTAATGTATAAAAATACCAGAGTGACCTCAATATCTTGCTAACTTAATATTCCCTAATAAAAAATTATAAACAAAAGAAAATACACGTGATGACAAAGGTAGAGTTGAGAATAATTTGACTATCCACTTCCAACTTTGAAGGTGGAAAGGGGCTATCTGAAAAAAATGTAAAACCTTGAAAACCTAGAAAAATTAAAAACAGATTTTTTACCATAGCCCCAGAAGTAACAGAACCCTATATTCCTGCCATTTCTTTGATTTTAACCCAATGACACACATTTTGGGCTTTTATTTTCTAACAGTGGGGATCAAACCTAGGGCCTTTACATCCCAGCCTTTTTAAAAAAATTTTGAGACAGGGCATCACTAAACACTAAATTGCCCAGGCAAGGCTTTAGTGTATAACCTGCTGCTTCACCATTCCAGCGCCCTGGGATTACAGGCATGTACCACACATCCAGATGACATTTGAGATTTTTTTTTACCTCCAGACTTGCAAAATAATAATTTTCTGTTGCACTAGGCTACTAAAATAAGTCATCATTTTTTGCGACCATAATAGGAAATAATATGCAGGGAAATTAATTTTCCCTGATTGAATTCACATTCTCTCACCCTTTTGTTAAAGAATATTCTTCCTAATGCTCTGTCACCTACTGCCATGGTTCTGATCCATGAGCAGCTATTTCAACATTTGTTTCTTTCTTGAAATTTTCTCTTAGTGCAGTTTTTCAGTGTGTAATGATTCCCTTCACCTAGGAGACTGACACCCACTCTCCTGTACATATACTTGGCGTCTGCATCATCTCTACTCTCCCTTCCCTACCTTTGCTCCTCTTTTCCTTCCTCCCCAAACATCTTTGCCATCTCCATAGCATCTATCTCCCTGTTTCTTAACATGTTTTTTTGCCTTTTTAATTATGACTTGAATGTAAAGAATTTTCAGATGTTCCTGTAGTTCAAAAAAAAATTAATAAGTAGTTTTTGTAATCTATATGCTCGTATCCCTAAATGCTTTTTTTGTGTCATTTATAAAATTACACTGCTCCAAGTGAATTCTTACTAACATGTTGGCTACAGATAGTTGTTGTCTGGCAATGACTTTTTAGGAAATAAAAAGTCCTTTCTACTATCATCCTCTTGTTACTTTATTACTCTGACCTATTTTGAGTGTAAGGGTTATATAGGGTATTCAGGGGTTTTTGCTAGAAGAGAGAAAGTTGGAGACTAATTACCAACTAAAACCATGATGCATATCAATCACCAATTCTAGGCTTGGCATGTGTACATCACATAACTAGACATTCTCTCTGATTAAAGCAGCCTGGATTGAAGTGTGAAACCATTTTATTCACATTGCATTGAGCTAAACACACCGAAGGGCACTGAATGAGAGAGGAAATGTTTATCAATTCCAAGTTTTTTCTCCATGAGCTGAGCTTCCAGCAGGCTTGTGAAAGCAGGGAGAAAAGCGCTAGTAAAGCTTGAGAACTTGATAAAAGTGCCTAAGAAGTTGGGCAATGAAACCTGAAGCAAGAGAACTTCACAATATTCTTTTGGGGAAAAGGATGGAAATGGGAAGGAACAAATCCTATGGTCCACTCTGTTGGCTTCAGTACTGTTGTTCAGATCATCTGACCTGTAACTTTCCATGTTGATCAGTCTCCCTACTTGGTAGCAGAACATCTCGAAATTAAAGGTGAGTCAGCAGGTCAGTCTAGAAGGGAATTTTCCTGGTTCTCTGTCTACTACTGAGTATTTCTTCAGTCCAGGACTTAGTACAGTTTCAGAGAAAGTAAGCCCAATAATTCTTGAAAAAGAAAGTCAGGTTAAAATACAAGTGGCAACATAAACACATGATTTAAGCTGCTTTCCTACATGCAGCTAAAATTTTAGAGGTAGAAATTGTTATTACTGAGCCAGTACATAGTGTGCCAGGAAAGCTTAATTTCGGCAAGCAGGAAAGTTGATGGGAAGTTTCCTTGGCTAAGAAACCCCTGTTCTTAAGTGCTCATGGGAGGTATCCATTCCAGAGAATTAGGAAAACCATGAGGAAAAAGAAAATATGGAAAGACACTATTTTTATTCATGTTCTTATGTCCTCTTGTTCCCTCATTACTTACAGAAAAGAAAAAAATCTAAGATTTCTCCCTGAGTAGTCAGTGAATCAAGATACTGGATCCCTGAAAAACTCATAAGTGAATGCTTGCCTGTGTAGCCGCAGACCAAAGTAACTCACATTGACAGTATATGGATAGTAAATGGTCTTATATTTAATGCTTTAAGGTTTGGAAACCTAAAGTAAACATTTGTTAGGTTGTCCATGAAAGTATTAAAATATCCTTTCCAAGTATTACTTTATTCCAAGAAATCTGAAGATTTTTATGGCAAATATCTATAGGAGTATTCTCATTTACAATGTGGAGGAAAGTATATTTTCAGATGGCTTTTCTCACAGTTATCATCAACAGTAGTCTTTTAACATTTTTTTTCCTGCTTTATAACCAACTAATCATGGGCCTTTTTAGTAAAATCATTGTTACCTGAGTACCTTATGACCAGTGTGTTTACACACTTAATTTGGTTTTTTAAAAAACCTTCAGGTTTTAGCTCATGTTTATATCATCTTCTTTAAAAAGTTTTCCTGTGGGGTTGAGGATTTACCTCAGTGGTTTCAATATCTACCCAGCAAGTGCAAGGTTCTGAGTTTGATCCTCAGTATCACACACCACAGTGCCAGGCATGGTGGCTCACACCTGTAATCCCAGCACTCAGGAGACAGAGTCAAGAGGATTTCTGAGGATTCAAGACTTGCCTGGGCTACTAGTGAGTTCACGGCCAGCCTAAACTACAAAGTGAGACCCTCTCTCAAAAAAAAAAATTTCCACTGAAGTTGTAGTTCTCAGTCTTTCCTGTGATCTCTTATCTAGGAAGCTTCTAAAAGTGTCAGCTGACTCATCCCAACATGAGAAGCAATCTGGAGTCAAGTATTGAATCCAGGCAAGTAGAACCTTCTACAGTTATCCTAACTGTAACTGAATTGTGAGTCAGTGAGCTAATGAATCTCACCATCTTCTCTTTGTATCACATCCACTTATTAGTGCCCCTAGTATTTATCATGTTGTACAATCATTTGGTTCACGTGCCCCTTCATGTTGTCTTTTTCTTCTGCCAAAATGTAGGTTTTCATGACAGGAATTTGCCTGCCTATTCAATATGGTGCCCTCAGTGTATGAAATGTCCGTGACCACAGGACTGAAGGTCTTTCCAGTCAAGTAGATGAATACAGTGGTGTTCAGCATCTAGAAAACAGTGAGACAAAATGATTGAGTACAGAGAAAACAGAAAGAAGTGGGAAAAGACTGGCAAGCCAGACAGAAGCTGAATCAAGAGAATGAAGTGATCAATTTTTTCCTGGGCCAAGAACTTCTTCCAGTGAAACCTGATGTTAAAATGCTAAAGATGAATCTGTTTGGAGAGGCCCTGTGGCACCCCGGCTGTTCTTTCAGTTCCATGCGAACAATACCTGCTTTGTGGACACACTGAGATGGACTATCTCGTTACTGAATTATAGCATAGGGAAGACTTATCTGAGACTCACAAGTTTCCTCTCTTTATTCAAACCACTTTTAATAGAAACTGCTTTTAAAATGTACTACATTAGTGTATTTTCTTTAAAGAAATAATCTGATGGAAATTTAACATTACATTGATATCACTAGAATTTTGAAACTAAAATATTTTACTATCTTATATTATTTTGGTTATCTTGATATGCCTAAGAAATTTTCAAACTTAGACCACTAAGTTTTGGGGGGTTTTTGTTTTGTTTTGTTTTGTTTTTGAGACAGGGTCTCACTTGTAGTTCAGGCTGGCCCTGAGCTCAGCCTGAAACTCACAGAAATCCTCCTGCCTCTGCCACCCGCGTGGTGGGATTACAGGCATTAATCATCACTCCAGCACTGTGGTATGTGGTTCTGATTGCTGGTGGGTGCGAATCTCCACACCTGGCATTGTTGTATGTGGTTACCGGGGATCGAACCTGGGCCCTTGCGCTTGCAAGAGAGGCTCCAGAACCACTGAGCTAAATCTCCAGCCCACCACTAAGTATTTTTATGGTTCTGAACTTACTTTCTTGTCAAGTTTTCTGACTTATTTTCTTCATTTACAGGAACTCTGATAATTTTATCAACATGTTCTCTTATCTTCTCCCGGTTTTTGTTTAGCTGTGAGCTTTTAAATCTAATGATATAATTTCCAAAATACAATTACAGATGGTCCATCTTATCCCTGATTGTAATCACCTACAGAGTCTTAAAATCTGCCACCTACTCTGACTATGCCCCTGGAATTAGTTGTTTGTGTTTTTTATTTTTTTATTTTGTACTTTGTTTAGGCTCCAGGGTTATTTTAATATATGCCTTGTGTTGCACAAATGTTTAATAAAGAAGAAATTATGAATGACCCACAGTTTGTCCTATTTTAGTGATAATTGTCCACGGAGCCTTGAATCTTCCCTTAAATTTGTTCCTTGCTTGATGACTGCCTCCCCTGCCAAGACAGCCTCCAGCGTTATAAATCTCCCAGTCTACTCCAAGAATGGATAAGCTTCATTGGCTTGTTTTTCTTAGACACAAGGATACTGTATTCTGGATGAAAAGTCTCTTTAACAGTAATCTAGTAGAACCAGCTTCCATCCATAGAAAAAAACAGTTGAAACAAGAGAGTAATGTTAGCAATTCCTAACAGGTGGGTGTGGATCAAAAAATAATACTCCAGTTATGGCACTTTGGTAAACACTTGAGCTGAAAATTGTTGAAAGGCCTCAGAAGCAAGTTCTACCTGACTTTCTCCTGCTCTCTCTCCCATCCTTTTTCTTCCCTACAACAAGTCACAGAAATCAGAATTCATTTCCTGTGAGATGAATCATAAAAGCCATAGGCCTTTTCCCCAAAGGTAATTATTAATGTGGAAATGTCACACTCTCTCCCTTGACATCCCTCCTTCTGGAGGGCTCTCGGACTATACCCAGGAGTGAGGAATGTTGCACAGAGAGGCTATAAAATCCGAGCAGACTGACCTTGTTGGTTTTCCCTTAGTATATTGCTATTGGAAGACACTCTTTAGTCCAGTCAGATTTCTCTATTGTTGTTTGTTCTTCATGGAATCTAAGCATAAAAATCATTTTCCCTGGTCTTACAGTCTTCCTTTCTGAAGTCTTCTGTGCCGTGAAATGTTTTATTAGGTGAATATATTGTGCATTTTCCTCATTAACCTCTTTTGTTGAAGGTGATGTTTGTAATACGTGTAGTGGGCCTTTGTACCTCTACAGGGAGTGTTGCTGAGACTCTGTTCATTGTCAGTCATAATACTGTTGCTGCAGAAAGGTAGAGCTACGATCTCAGTGTGTCGGCAAACTCTCTCAGTCAAGGCACTTTTATGGAACAAAACTCAATTCAACTCCTCAAAAATCCCAGGGAGAATATTAGGTAGGGTCAGCTGTGCACTATCCCCACACTACTTTCTCTGCTTCATTTTGCACCTCAAGGTGAAAAACTTTCCTTCCTCTTGCATATAAATCTGTTTCTGAAACTCATCCATATAATGCTATTGTCATGGAAATGGTATTTGGAAAGAGACTCTAATCTTCCCTTTTGGTCAATTGCCTTCTTCTCTCACCAGAAAGAAAAAGGAAGTAAAGTCAGGTTGTAAAACTAGACATGCATGGTGGAGTGATAGTTGGTGAGCATTCATTGGAGTAAATCTCAAAAATGCAGCACATGGCAAGTACATACACAGTTCTGGGTCATACTTTTACCCTCAAGAGGACAGTTAAACTTCTAAAATTTACAGAGCGAAAAGCTCAACTGTGAGTTTTTCTTTGAGTTATATGAGATGACCAGCTTTCATAAAATAGGAGTTTCTGGCTAGTCACACATTAAATCTATGCTGTATTTTTAGAGATTTGATTTTTATATTGCTCTCAGAAGAATTTAAAGAATTGGAAAATAGCTTTAAGCTGAATGGCTACATGATACAATCACAAAGAAAACCATGTCATGTTTTGGAAAGTGCATGTTTAGACAGGTGGCAGAACTCAGTAAACCCGTGGTAAGGTAACAAGCCGAGTCTGTGAGCCTTCACCAGCCTCACTGAGAAGTATTGCCCCATAAAACTGGTCAAAAGGGGACAGAGATTTGCAAAAACAGTCACTGGACAGCATCACCCCTTGGAAACACAGAAACCTATCCTCAGGCTCCCATCAGACCTAGAGAGTAAGGACTGTGAGTGCAGCGCAGAGACCTGAGTTTTAAACAGCCTGCCCAGGCTCTGATACATCTTAAACATCCCAAACCACTGGAATGTTGCCTCCATACGAATGGCAGCACTTTAAAGATCTTAACTGGCTTGATTTTCACTTCCAGAAGCTGGTAATGCTTCATTTCATAAGACACAACTAGCGTTTCTGTGAGCCAGCAGAGGAGACTGATGTTACACACAGAAAGGGGTTCTTAAAAAGCTAAAAAAAGATTGGGGGGAGAGAATGGTCATTTCAAAGCTACTTTCCTTGTAAGGTGAGGAGCTAGGAGAAGGGATATCAGGAAAGCATGAAATTTCAAGCTACTCATGATTACCTTAGTCTTTGTGGATCAAGGATTAAGGCAGAAGGACTTTATCAGAGGGTCAATGAAACTGACCTACACTGGATATGTGGCTGTTATCCTGATTTTTTTTAAGTTTAAATGAACACTTTAGTTTCATCTAAACTGCTAGTGATGTAGAACTTCAGGAGTCTCTGATTCCATTTGACTTTGAGCCTGGTCTATTTGGGCTTAGTAAAAGAGCTTAGTCCAAAACAATGGTCTCTGAAAGTTTTGATTTGATGATAGAGAGCTGTTGATGTTGGGGCCATTAATTGGATCTGGTAATGAGTGAGCATCTTGCCAGATACAGACAAGACAAAAAAAATGTGCATAGGACTCAACATGGAGAATATATCTTTGTCCTGGCATTAAATGATGGTTCAGTATTGGCTAACTCAGGGTTCTCATTGACGTTATGGAACATGGCTGTGTTGGTCAGCTTTTTTGCCACAGGGACAAACTACCTGACATCCACAGTTTAAAGGAGTAGTGTATATTTTAACCGCAGAGTTTCAGAGGTTTTTGGCCATGCCTGGCATGCTCCAACACAGAAGCATAGCAAAGGAGCATGGAGGAGCAGAGTCAATATTGCTTCATGGCAGCCAGGAAGCAGAGCATGAAGGAAGGATGGAGCAAGAGATGCAACCTCCAAAGGCAGGCCCCGGGGCCACTTCCTTCCACACAGTCTCGGTCCTAACCACACATTCAGCACAGTAGTCCACTGCTGAGTACAACCCCTTGCAGAGCAAGCAAATCTCCAAGAGTTCCCTATCCAGTCAAGTTGACAATTAAGACTTAAACTGGCACAAAAACTAATGTAACTAATAACTGATTGTGTTTAGAAATCTAGAGCCAAGAGAAAACTAAGAGTGAAACTCTCGAACAAGGTTTTGGCAACAAGTAAATTTTTGAGAACAGTGTAAAGTTCATACACTCACACATATATACAGACATTCTACAGATATAAAGTATCACAAAAATACAATGAAGTATTAAATTTTAAAACTGCATTATAGTAAAAGATAGATTGTTATTACTCCCCCTCCCTTCAAAATACTTCCGTTGTTTCAAACACACTTATCCCATTATTCTTTCCATATTCTGACGCAGATGTGGAAGTCCTCTTTCAGGAGTGTCTTTTATAGCACTATTGTGGCTGTCTCACTGTCCTGAGTCTATTCAAAAATGATTCTTTCAGGGTCATTTTGACTTTGGAGAAGAGATAAATGTTGCACGGTGCCACATTCCATGAGTCATCTCAACGAGGACACATCGCAATGTTTTCACAATCCTGTGGTTCCGTTGGATTGCACCCCCAGGCAGCACTCACTGTACGTGTTTTTTAAATCAGACCTTTAAAGACACCCAGAAAAGAGTGTCTTTGCTACACTAGAAAGTGATCAGAAAACTGAGATAAGTTTGTTCACACTGCAGGAGAAGTACTTTCAGAGGGACTAAATAGCCTAGTCCTTTTTGGTAGAAAATATCAAAAGCAGAAATTAACACAAACCATTTAAGATCATCTCTTCTCAAAAGGACACTTATAGTACTTTCCTCAGTTATCTCATGATGTTACCCAGAAATGTTCGGGAAACATTTCTGGCCACTATAAAGAAGATAAATGGGAAAGTGGAGCATGCAGGTGTGTGGGGCATGAGACCAGGCCACAGAAAGACAGGGCGAGCTATGCAGCTCACCAGCCTCAGAGGTCAGGCAGCAGATTGCACATGACAAAGCACAGAGACACGGATAACAAATGGAAGAGCAACAAAGGAGATCAGACCACGAAATTTGTGTTGAGATGGTAAGCCAGCCATTTAAATACACCAAACAAAATCAATTGGAAATTTTAAAAATTAAATATTTCACTGTTTTCTAAACTGTTCTAAAAAGTGCCCGGCTAGCCACACATTGCAGCTTTGAGCAATGCTGAATGTTTTGCCAAGGGGACATTCAGTGTCTGAGACTCAGTATTCAGTGACAGAGCACCAAAAATCATGTAACAGATTGAGTCTAGACTCTATGTCAGTGGAAAAGCAGAAACTATAAAGGTATCTGAAAAGATATGTTTTATCTTAAAATGCTTAACTATCCAATTCAATACATCCTCCATATGCAGATAATGATAGCAAGTATTCCAATAGGAGGAAAACATCAGGATAACTAGTTTTAATTCTTAGAATTCAGTTACACTGCAGATGTTTGAAGCCACAACAAAGCCTTTTCTATGAGAGAAAAAGAATCACAATAAAAATATGCTTCTAGTTTGTTTCTAGTTTTGTTTGCCTTTTAAATTTTCATATGTAAATGCCACTGATAAAAGCCAGAAGGTTTTTTACCAAGACCTCAGTGTTACTCATAACAATGTTCCTTAAGTGGGGATCAATGTTTGAAATTCCAAATCCCACAGCAAAATAACTTAGAGGATATGTGTATTCTTTTTCCATAGGAAGAAAGACTGTTTTCAAAGACTCTTGTGAGCTACCACTCAAGAGGGACATGTATCAGATCTTAGATTATGCTCACCGAAGGTCCTGTTCATATCACCACAGAACTTTAGAGTTCATTCCTTGAAATGTGTTTGTCTTTTGGGCATGCACACTACCAGTTCTGTACCTGTGAAAATGTGTGCACAGATTCCTGTAATTGTCAAATGACCAAGAAACAGAATCAGCAAGTTACTGAGTCCAGATCCAGAGCTCTGAAAGTGTTACTTTGGATTTCAGGCTGTTTTAAACTTTATAAAATTTTATATTTATATTTTATATTTTATTCTACATAGACAAAGGACATTATTTCCAGGAAAAATATTCAGTAATCAATCATCTATCTGGCCATAAAACACTTTTTTAGGTGAAAGTTAAAGCTACTATTACATATGTTATTTCAAGGTAATATGAGAATAGTTTTTAAATTTTTCTCAAATAAAAGGGTGCGTCTTTGTGTATATGTGTATATACCTTAATTCCAAAATCCACTTTTAAATATATTTTTTAATAATTTTCAGGTGTTTGGCTAAAAATAAAGTTGACTGGTTTTTATTCAATCTTATTACTACTCCAGCCCTCATAAAAGTGACTCTGATCCATTAAAAATATTTTTTACATTTTAATGTACTACAAGTAGAAAGTAACAGAGAAAATATTAGAAAGTAATCATAAAAAACAAAAATTCATAGCAAACTAATTAAAGAACAATAATAGTTAATATATTGTGTACCATAATTTTAAAAGAATGACCAAAATGTTATCATAGTATAATTCACAGACAAAAAAAGACTCTTACAAAAAAGAAACAGAAATTGCACAAACTATTCTTTTGAACAAACAAGGAGAAACTAGTAATAGAAATGAAACAACTTAGGAGATATATACAAAAGATTTTGTTTAACTTCTTTTACTCTGGATGAAAACCTGTGAAGTTTTAAATTTAAGCTTTGGGCCATTGATGACATCACATAGACTTGTTTGAATCTCTCATCCAATGTTATAGAAATGAAGTTAAATGGGAAAACGTTTTGTTTTCTGGTAAAATCATTGAAAAATTTGAACAACACAAGTTTGGTATTTGTCCATCTACAACATCTTACATGAACAGGATTTCTGTTTTTGTCATAATCCTTTCAAAAACTGTCTTAATTTTAAGGTGACATCAACCTACTGGAAAAGTGAGCCAAGAATATGAATTGACAATTGAAATAAAGAAAATGACCCTTAAACATATTAAAAGACCCTCAACTTCATGGGAATAAGAGAAAGGTACTAAAAAACTACAAGCAAGTGCCTTACTTCTTTTTTGTTTGTTTGTTTGCTTGTTTGTTTTGTTTTGTTTTGTTTTGTTTTGTTTTGTTTTGAAACAGGGTCTCCCTTTGTAGTTCAGGCTGGCCCTGAGCTCACTACATATCCAGGCGAACCTTGAACTCACAGCAATCCTCCTGCCTCCACCTCCTGAGTGCTGGGATTACAGGCGTGAGCTACCACGTCCAGCACTGTGGTTTGTGGTACTGATTGTTGCTGAGCATGTGTCACCAGACCTGGCATTGTGGTATGTGGTCACTGGGGATCGAATTAGGGACCTTGGGCTTTCAATGCAGGTGTGGGAATGACTGAGCTAAATCCCAGGCCCACTTTTTTCATTTATCAGTCTTACAAAGGTGTAAATTGCCTTCTACACTGACTGCATCTGTAAAGAAATAGGAAACTATATGCTACGACACATGGTGGTAGTATAATCTAGTTCAATTTTAGAGAATATTTTGACATTTTTCAGCCATAAAATAAGTAAAATCCTTCCACTAAAACTATAGTTCTAGAATCCTTTTCCCATAGAAACTGCACAACACATATATAAACATGTTTATGTGGTTATTCCCTGCAGCAATCAGGCATTGCCAACCTTAACAGCTGTTACAAATCAATATAGAACCAATTCTGTGTTATTTAACTGGTGAAAGGAAGATGGAAAAAAGAAAGGAATCTTCACAGTGCACTGCTGTGTGAGTAAAATAGAAAGGAACTACACACACACATTAGGAAAGCATGAGTACTGCAGTTTATGAAAGGAAAAATCAATCTTAGTGGACAGAACTGGCAGAATAAAAGTGACAAGTGTGAAAATGAAAGTCGCTTTCACAGCTCATCTTCTGATATTGTTGGGATTTTCTTTTTCAACCATTTGCACAGTGGCTTGTACTTTTAATGACACATATAACATTAAATACAAAAATAGTAAGAAATTATATTTTTAGCTACTTAAGGGCCAGTAAAAAAATCCAGTTGTAATAAACTTGAAAGCTTTTAACTTGATGAAAGTGGGTGAAGCCCTTTATAAAATGCACAGTATTTATCGTAAATTGCATCTTCATTACCCTAATTAAAAATGATTTATGTAGTTTATTGTTTACATGGAGAAACATACTTATTATATTCTGCTTTTTCCAAATCAAGCAATATGTATCAGCTTATTCCTGTCTTATAGCTGCACACACCTGGATGGTTCTTGCATGACCCGAGAGACTGTACTTGTAATATTAATGGCTGATCATGGCCTTGTCCCGCCTCATTCTCACCTTGTAACTTTCCATTGGTTCTTACAGTTTCAACTTGCTTTGTACCCTCCTCAGCTCTTGACTTTGCTTATTAAAATACCTTTGAAAAAAATGGAGTGGGTGGGTAACCCACTTTCCAGTCTCCCTTCTGTATGTCTTAGACAGTTGTCCTTATCTCCATAAATTTTTCCTGTTCTTAATTATCATTGATCCTAAACTTCATTCTTTCATTTTAGAGAACATAGACTCCCACTTCCCATTTCTAGCAGGTTTGTTCAGATTATTTTTGCTTATTTAGATACCCTTTTTATTATTCCTTGGTGCCCTGTATCAATGGGAAGCAAGTTTGGCTTGTCATTTTAACTTTTGTTATGTTGTTCAGTCTGTCAACAGTGGAAATACACATTTAAAAATATATCCAATGCATATAATAATAAATTAACAAATTTCACAAGAAGCATCTGAGATAGGGGACCCTTAGTACCCAGTTACAGGTACTCAATGAGATGCCCATTCACATAAATACATCACTCTGTATATTGTTTTATGATACTGGGTTTTTATCAGGATTGACAATAACAAACTAATTTCCACTCATGGTTCAGCTAATTAAAACAGAAGACACTAAGAGAAAACCTGAAAAAAAGTATGAAGTTCTAAGTTAAACCCATTGAATCATGGATTTACCCTCCTTTGAGTTTTGCTTCTTAAACTGTATATATTTAAAGTGTGCACTTTGATATTTTCAAACACTTAGTGAAAGGATTGCTTTAGGGAAGCTCCAGTGGGATGGATTATATCCATTATCTCACATAGTTATATTCAGCTCAGGTGTTTTTAGATATGAACAGATGTGTAGTAAATTCCCACTATACAACATATTTTAATTTTAATTGTGATGCACATCTGAATTTTAAATTTACTCCTTTTAATACTACAACTTTAAATACTGTGAGCTACTTTCTCATTTCTTCCTCTCTCTTCCCACTATACCTACTAACCACCCTCTATTCTTTATATCAGGTTGACTCTCTTAGATTCCATACAAGTGAGATCATACTGTATTTTTCAATATGTGACCTATTTCACCAGCATATATTTCATGTTCATCCATATTATTGTAAATGGCAGGAACTCCTCTTTTTAAAGATTAATAATCCATTGTATGTGGATACCAAAATTTCTTTATCTGCTCATCCATTAGTGGGCACTTAGGTTGTTTTCATATCTTGACTATTCTGCATGAGGCTATCAAACCATGGAAATACAAAAGTCACTGTAAGATGACAATTTCATTTCTCCCAGTATGCTGCATGTCCAGAAAGATTGCTAGGTTGTATAGTACTTCTCTTTTAAATTTTCTGAGCAACTTCTCTACTACTTTCTGTAATGGCTACACCAATTTATAATCTTATCTACATTCACTTGACAAGCCTATTGGTTGGTTGCTGCCACTCACACCCAAGGTCGGTCTTCTGTCTTCAGTAAATTCCTTCCACCACACAGAGAACTATGCTGATCCAATTTCTTTTTTCTTTCTTTTTTCCTTCCTTTTTCTCTTTCTTTCTTCCTTTCTTTTGCTGATTGAATTTAGTTGGATATTTCTTACTGAAGTTGGGACAGTTACTATCATACTGCATGTTTATAATACACAAAAATTACATTCATCTTGGAAATTGGTACATTGATATATCAGATCTTAATCATTTTTACTTGTTTCCTCTCTATGCCTTCCCATCTTGCCTTATCCTGTCCCACATTTCGTTTTCACTTTTAATGTTTAGTGTACATGCTCATTTCTCTAATTTAACATTTATTATACTTTCCAAGTATAAATTAAAACATTAAAGGCTCTTTTTGTTCAGTTACACAAATGGATATTAGAAATCCAATGTATTGGTCTCAAAAAAATTATCTCTGTTGACATTACATTTATAGGAAGTGCTCCTACAACTCTGCTAGTAAGACTGAATTTGGGCAGTTTGGGATTTTGAGTTCCAGCTTAAGGTATGCAAAAACTGAGACTAATAGTGAGTCAGCTTGAAAACTAGTGTTGTTTTGACCATATCAAAACCATATAAACACAGGAAAGAACTGGAACCACAGAGAGGCCAGAGGCAAAATGCTGCTGATACAGCTTAGGTTAGGCCTCCAGTCAGCCTCCTCCAGTCAGCCTTGCTCCATCCATAACCCTTTCTTCATTGTGGTTTTTCTGAGATGAAACTCTATATGCATTTATATTTGTTCCTAGTATTATCTCTTTTCATTAATGTTAACACAAATAGTCTTTCTCTGTTTTCTTAGTAATCCCCAAAACCAAAATTTTTCAAAGCAATTTAATGTCTTCACTTTGAGTTGTCTCTTCAATGAAAAATGTCACAAATATTATTTTATTTCTGAGATTTAACTATCAAAGCTTCCAGCTTTCCAAAATTATTTCTTTACCATTGGCTTTTGTTATTGCTTCCCTTTGCTTTTCTCTTCTTTAGTGGACCCCACTTTATTTTCACTTCATAGAATTTTTTGGAATGTATTTTTGTCCTTGTCTAGTAATATATTTTTTTCTTGATGATTTTTTTTTTCATTTCCACATATGTGCCAACTGAGATGAGACAGAAGAAATAAAGAGGAGAAAGAAAATTCATAATTTTAAAATTGTGCGTTTAAGAAAAACTTAAGCTTCAGGACACAAAAATACCTCCGATTCCTCATGATCCAAAAGATACAACGAATCTGGAGATCGGGCTTTGGACCTCGTACTTTTCACTCGTAAATTGTTCTTCCTCCCATGGACCTCCATCTTCAAAGAAGCAGCACTAAAGTAGGCAACACAACTAACTTCAAACTCATGTCAAAGGATAGAACACGGGAAGCCAGATGGGTAAAGTGATATCCTAGATCAGCCACTTTAAAGACCTCTCCACCACCACTGTGCACCACCTAAGGCTGTAAAGCAGCTCAGTCTGTAAGTGCTCACACACCTCCTTTAAGCATATAGTCCTTCTTGCCTAAATTACTTCTTTCTGTCTGTCACTGTCAATATGGGAAATCTACAATCTATCCAGCAGGTAAGAGAGTAGAAGTCATCATCTCCAAATTAAGAGACCTCTTAGAACCCCACTCAGTGACACAGCCATTCCTGAAATACTCCATAAACTAAAATTTGAAATAATATGGTCTTCAAAGAAAAAAACTGAGATGTAACATGCTGTACAAAATAGAAGTGGGAAGCTTGAATTTTCCAAGAAATCTTCCCTTCAGTAAGATGAAGCAGAATCATTTTTCACAGTCTAATTGTTACACTTTGTTAATAAATATTAACAAAATGTCAAAGTGAATAATGAACATAAAGAGCCTCTGATGCTTAAAAGCAAAGACTCAAAATTTCCAAGTATCTCTGAGAAATATACTAGGAGGAAACATATTTTTCTATAATTCTTTTTACTTAAATATATATAAAATATTGCAGTAAATGAATCTTGAAATTTATTTCTGATATGATGTCAAAACTTTCCACTCTAGAAAATATACACTAGTCTATAATAAAGATTATAGTGTTCCTAAAAATGTACACAGTACTTGTCTGTCTTTTATGTTAATAAGAGGGAAATATTCTCATGTTCCCATGGAAGTCCCTAGGTGTGTCAGTAATGTAAGACGTTTCTCAGTGTAAACCAATTCTCAAGTTTGTATGTGTAGCAAGTAACCCATAATCTAGGGGTACTATTATCTATTTAACAGAGCAGAATGACACTGCCTTATAGCGGAAAAAAATAGATTTCCCAAGCCCACAGTCCCTTTACTGCAATACAAACCCACACTCTGTGTATCATCCACTTAGATGCAGTGAATAACACTCTTCTCCCACCCCAGGACTTGGAGGACAAAGGAACTGCTATACGCCTGATGCTCATGCTAACTGCTATGCCATCAATAGAAAAAGTTCTTGGGACCAGGAATGTAGCTCCGTGGTTCTGGCACTTGCCTTGCAAGCTCAAGGTCTCAAGTTCGATCCCCAGTAACCACATACCACAATGCTGGGCATGGTGACTCACACTCATCAGCAATCAATATCACACACCACAGCGCTGGGGTGGGGGTGGGGGTGGCTCATGCCTGTAATCCCAGCACTCTCAAGGCAGGACAGGAAGATAGAAATAGTCCTTTGTCTTGGCCCAAGAGTCTTCTGCATTGAATCAGCACTCAGGAAATAGTAATGATCTCATTCAATAGTCTTTAAGTATTACAGTGAAGAACAACAGCTCAGCATACTGGCAAGTGCTACAGCCCTGTGTCGACAGCCAAGTGTTATAGTCATCCAAAGGTCTCCAGAGGTGAAGAAAGTGAGGCTGGCAACCAGAGAGATGGAGGGAACCTTTTATTATGCCAGTGGGCTTGACGGAGTTTGTGTTCCACAGCCTGAGCCCTGAAAAGAAATGGAAATGGCCTTAAGGAGAGATCTTCGGAGTGAGGAGGTGGGCCTGCATACCAGATAAGCATTCTCACAGAGGCCAAGGGGCAGCATTAACAGAATATTTTGAAAATATGTGGTAGGACCCTCCTGCAGCTCCAGTGGCTATATAGCTTGAATAGAACACCTCATGGCAAAAACATCGCAGGGGATGGTAGCAATAGGCAAAGGCTTGCTCTATTGAGCATCATTTCTTTATCATAAATACTATAAGGAAAATTATTCCAGCATATTATGTGGGTGGGTGTGCATACTTTAACCTCAGTATAACTCACAAGGTAAATATGACTCTGTCCATTTTTTATACCTAGGAAACTAAACCATAGAAAAGTTTTGTCATGTTCCCAAAGTTAAATAATGTTCCCTTCGCAAATAAAACCTATACAGAAAATAAATCCTCTAAAATCAGCCACAGGTAAGATCTTCAGCCAGATGGACACCTATAGTTCATCCACTGCAACACACAACTGGTTTTACGATCTGGGGAAGATGGCCGTATTTGTGTGGGGAACATGGCTGCCGTCATATTTTTCACCTCCTGCGGAGTGTGCAAATGGAACCAAAAATTAACACAAGCTCTCCAAATATCTTCTACCAAATATCTTCTACCAAATCACCTTCTAATATTTTTAGTCACTTTTTAAAATTGTATAGTTTTATTCAAGAGGCAAAAGTTGCCCACCATTCAGTATATTTTCAAAAAATGTCTCATAGGAAGCCGGGCATGGTGGCTCATACCTGTAATGCCAGCACTTGGGAGGCAGAGGCAGTAGAATTGCCGTAAGCTCGAAGTATGCCTGAGCAGCATATAGTGAGTTCAGGACCAGTCTGAGACGGCAAGACCCTGTCTCAAAAAAAAAAAAAAAAAAAAAAATTTAAAAAATGCATCATAGATCTTTTTTTTTTTTTAATTGAAATCTTTATTGGTACATTACATATATACATCATGATTGCATTCAACAATGAGAATTTGTACCAGTATATGACACAACTTAATTCTCATTTTTCCCCATAACCCTGCCCGCCCTCCCACCCCCACCCCCATATACATAAACTTTGTTTCCATTCTTTTTGTTATAATCTCATTATTTTC
>PVIR01024128.1:15565-26455 GCA_004026965.1 Petromus typicus | reverse complement strand
ACTCAGTATATGCTGAATACATTTTTGTTACATGAAGTAGGGAATGAAAAAAATGCAGACACTTGTATATCCAATTAAAGCAATATAAGACTAAGTGCTGCAACTTTTATAATTTCTATTATAAAAGAATCCTTTTGTGAGTGAAACCCACGAACCAGGTTAAACATGAAATAAATTCCTACTGAATTTAAGCCACAATGTGAATTACAGGTGACTACTCCGAAACTCTACATGAAGGGTGGTGCTCCAGAATATACCGTTCAAGCAGACAGTTTACATCACTGAACAGAATATATAAACCTCCCCCCTGAGCTTCTGAGCTTTCAATTACTTTAAAATTACAGATAATCTACATTTTAAAAACATTTAACACTGAGTCACTGTTTCAATTCATGAATGCTATTAACTCAAACATTTTTATGATCAATATATACTGCCTAAGGAAAAAAAATATTAACGTACAGTTTGACTTTCAGGGAATTCCATTTTCAGCAGTTTGTGAGCACATTCTTCAAAATCTAAACTATGGAGACAAGACAGTCACAATAGGTTAAAAAGTGGCACCCACCAACAAGCTCTTTCAACAACATTACTATTACTATATACTATATTACATTATTACTACTTAAACAATATTACTTCACTATTGTTTTGAATACTGTCATTGTATATTATTATATATAAAACAAACACAGCTCTTAACTCTACAGAGACTGCCACCTTAGTGCAGTAGGCAGTGTGTCAGTCTCAATCTTAACTCTACAAAGAATGAAGTGTCAATACACAGCATAACATGAATGAACCCTGAATTATGATATGCGGGAGCAGCCAGACACAAAAGCTACAAAAGCAGTTCTATTTACATAAAATGTTCTGAATAGATAAGGCCTCAGAGGTACATTCCTAGCCCCCTTCCTTTTTAATTGTGAAGCATGGTTTTGCTAAGAATTTAGTTCTAGAGGGACAAGAATGTTCTGGAATTAGTAGTAATATTATACAACTTTGTGAATATTCTAAAACTGTCTACTTGAAAAAAGTGAATTTCATGTTAGCAAAGACTGATATGTATGACTTTCATCTTTCTCTTGAACCAATTAACCTATACTTGTAACTAGTCAGATAAAGGGTTTTTGCTATGGCCAATCCTCATTTTCAGGCAAGTAACGATGAAATACATGGCACTTGAACACAAGTATATTTAAGCATTCTCATCCAATGAAAAGACTTTAATATTTAACTTGAAAAGTAACTTCTTGAAATGCATATTACGTGTTTAGAGAAATAAAGGAAAAATTCTAATGAAGAAAGGGACAAATATAAGTGAAGCTTTTGCATGCTTACACTGAAATCTCAGAATAGAAGAGTAAATAATATTCTACTATAGTGGAATTCCATCTGCTTTTACTAGATACTGCAAGCCTTTTACATTTTTTTGCATTCCTAAATATTTCCACTTTTTCCTGATCTAATTCTGGAAAAGGTCAAAGATCCTCCAGGAGCTCTGTATGACATCAAGCCCTTAATCACGACTTCTACAAATTATCTTAGTTCACAGTGAAATATATTTTATAAAAAAATAAGTATTAAGTAGTAAATAATCATAGTAGCTTATAAGGAAAAATCATGATTTTATACAACATACACATAGATTGAGTTTAAGTATCTTCAGTATACCATTTGCCTAGAGGAATGAGCAAGCTGCAAATACCCACTGAAATATGAAATTATGAATTTAGTTAGCAGTTCATTTATATTTCTCACAATTTATTACTTAATATATTTCATAAGTACTAGGAAAACAACCAAGATGGAAAAAGAAAATTGAAAAAAAATGTATCTTACAGGAAAGAGATTTGTAACAGCTTATCTAGAAGTAGTATATAACATTGACAAACTCAATAACACGATAGCAAAAATTATTTAGAAAGATGTGACTTTTTCTTTAGTTTATTTTAAAAAACAGGAGAAAGGGCCAGGGATTTAGCTCAGTGGTTCCAGTGCCTGTCTTGCAAGCGCAAGGACCAGGGTTCGATCCCCAGTTAACCACACAGAACACTGGGCGTGGAGACTCACACCCAGCAGTAATCAGTACCACATACCACAGTGCCGGGCGTGGTGGCTCAAGCCTGTAATCCCAGCACTTGGGAGGCAGAGGCAGGAGAATTGCTGTGATGTGAGTTTGAGGTTGAGCTCAGGGTCAGCCTGAACTACAAAGCAAGACCCTGTCTCAAAAAAAAAAGGAGAAATACAGAAAAAAATGCCTGAACTTTCTGAGAAAAGTGATCTAAGTGAATTACACATGCCAGGTATGGTGGCATATGCCTCAAGAGTTCAAAACAAGTCTGAGGTTAGCCTGATTACTCAGTGAGTCTCGTAGTAAGCCCAACTCATGTTTCAAAAAAGTTTCCCACGAAACTAACAATATTTTCCACCAATAATATTTACCTGTATCTCACAAATTAACACTAATACTGCCTTAATAAGCACCTCAGCTAAATTAATGACCAATAACAGGATCACTTTGTGCAGATATTTGATAGCAATTTGCTAATACTTTTTATCATAATTTTCTGTATCGTTATACCAATCACCCATCCAAGTCTTTACAGTATTTGTCTATTCAAGTATTTGTTCTTCTTCTCTAATACATGAGCTTTTGAGAATAGCAACTTTACCATATATAATTTTCTTTTTAACCAGATGTTTAGAAGCTGGAACCCAATAAATACTGACACATAAGGCAGTAGTTACTGTAACTAGGACTGGTATTGCTACAAAATAGTGGCCAGCACTTTATTTTTACTGCTTTAACTTTTTGAGTCTTTTTGTGATTCAGAAATTCCCATAATTAAATAATTACTCAAAGAGCTCTACTGTAACTCCTCCAAATTAATGTGAATAGCAACATTAGAATAGTAAATCTGCTTCTCAGACCTGGATTACTGTTGAGTTTTTCTAAAAGGACAAATAAATGAAAGGTCAAATTTTATTTAAGGATATATACCTATAACAAAATTTATCATCTGTCAGGTTTATATGAAAAAAAAACTAAGTTTATTTCATGCGAAATTCTAACCAATATTCTACTGTATTGTGTTGCTCTTTTGAAGATGAATCTAAAGCCCAAAACTTTCAGACAGAATATAAACAAGATGACTCCTACTTATGAATCATTACTGCTATTACATCATACTAAACGGAAATACATAAAACTTAGCAACAAAACTAAGAAAATATTCCTCAGTTCAAAATGTAAACACTGTGTCCAATAAATCAGTAAATTGATATGCATACAAAATTGGCAAACATAAGTATTTTTTAACAGTTTCACTTCTCTCCAAAACCAAACTGGGACACTTCAAAGAAAACAGGTTTTGTTTCCATGACATCACAGTAGCTCTAACTTGATATTACATCAAAGGATCTTCAAAAACTTCCTAAGGCTAAATTCTATTCTCATTTACCTTTATTTCTGTCTGCACAGTAAATCAATACCCCAAAGTCATCATAATAGTGCTTCACTCATAGTCAGAATTATCAGAATTATCAAGTTAGAAAAGAATTAAATTTCCATCAATTTTACAGCTTTAAAATAGGACTGTTTTCAGGGTTTTATTAGTGTTAAGTATAAGAGATGACACCCTGTCCTTCCTTTACCAAACAAATATACAAAACTGAGCTTTAGCATCTTACCTTGACTGAATAGCAAGATATATCGTACGACGAAATGAGACTAGATTAATTTCTGTTTTGTCGTGAATAGTTACTTTTTGTCCTGAAAAAAAAAAATTACAAAACTACAAAAAATAAATGTGAAGAAATGAAAATATATCTGTGTACATACACTTATCTCTTTCCATACATTTATTTAGAATCTCTCAGCTTTGACAATAGAAACACACCTTCATACTATATAAATTACTCTTACAGAATTAAAGGTAACTACATCAAGTCTTTTACCATAAAATCTGGTTAGCACAAAATCCAGAACCGAGCCAAGAAAACTAGTTTTCTTTTTGTATAACCTGCTCATTTAAATACTATAAAAGTATGGTCATATTCTTGTTTAGTAAAACATTAATTCTAAAATTCTCATAAATAATTTAATAATTACAAGCAGAAACTCAATTGAAGCTGGACTTATTTAATAATCACTGGATTGTGACAGCTGGATGAATCCAGAATAAAAATGTCTATTTCTAATGCATGAAAAGTTTCCTTATATATATTTCAACAGTATTTCCACACAAAACAAGAAAATTTTAAAAACGTAGTAGTATATGGCTAATTAGATAGTTTTAATAAAACTAGAGGAAAAAAAACCTTGTTTTTATAAAATCCATTATACAATAACTACACTGTAAGACAGAACTAAAATAAAATACACTGTGTTTTAAAAGAGAAAGACACACTTTGAATATTCCAATATTCCTAAATACATAATCCATGTAAATAATATATGTTCTGATATATTAAATGAGTAAAACCAAAGTAAAATTCTAAGCTTATTTTTCTGTGTAATGATGTAATCCAAGCAAAAGAGGAAGAACATCATGCTTGCTTCCTGATAAATATAGCTTTTGGCCTCCCTACTCTTTTGGCAAAATGAATAGCAAGTATCTACTCATTCACATCTGTCACATTATTGCCAGGGTTCTATCAATCACATGCATTCAACATAAATTTATCTTTTTTCTAGTTTCTAATATAATCAAAGACATAAAATGCAAACTAAAATTATGCTGTTGTTAAAAGTGAACTTTCCTGCTCAATAGTCTGAGAGTACTATTTTTCACTCTTGGCCATAGAAACTGTATTCATACTTAGTTGCATAGCAATCTTGTGACTTGCATGACATTTAATAGTACCCTTAGTCTTTACTCACCAGATGCCAGAAACATCCTTCAATTCCTCTCAAAGACTGAGAAATATTAAGAATGTTACATGAGAATAAATTATAGAGCATACTATAGTATTATTTGAGTAAGCTACAACTATACCTTCATCTTCTTCTCCTTCTTCCTCCTCTTCTTCCTCTTCTTCTTCACTACTTTCTGCATCTTGGTCTGAGTTTGAATCACTGTCTCCTTCATCAAGTATTTCTGTGAGGCAAATGAGGTTAAAGGAAAAAAAATTTAATGAGCAAGTGATACACGTTTCTTACTCTGACAAGGTAAGTCTCAGTTCACTGAAACACAAAGTGCCGCAATAATTTGCAAGTTATGGTAGTTGACTGACTTTAGGATCTGCCTCAAGGACTGGTGGAACACCTTTCTAGTTGTGTCCAGGTGAGTCATGAAGGTATGGCCTTGAGGTCTATGTCTGATCCCTTACCCCTTCCACTCTGGCATACCTCCCTGCCACCAGGAGCTTCCCTGTCACCATGAGCTAAGTGGCTTAAAGTATTTATTGTGTCCTTCTGCCAGGAAGTCTCTGCCTGAAAACCAACCAAATCATGGACAGAAAGAGCAAAGTAAACCTCTCCTCTTTCAAGCTGTGGCTATTGGATAAGTGTTTCAGTGAAGAAAAAAATATCAGCCACAGCAAAGCTGATTACAAAAGCCTCCTGTCACTGACGAGCTGGTCAGAAAGGATTATAAACTATGTAATTAGGGAGAGCTTCATGTTTCATTTTTCTGGCCGACAAATGTGGCCAGGAAATAAAGATGTGATGAAAAGAATGAAGAAAAGCAGATGAAGGTCTTCCAAAGAGCGAGAGAACACCAGAAAAAAACCAAACCAAACCAAACCAAAACAAACAACAAGAAAGGAAACTAACATGTGAAAATCATAATATAATCTTATTGTAAGAAAGAAGACAGTCTTATGAAAAATCAAGGAATTACAGCTAATATAGAGAATAGGAATTTAGGACAAGAATACTTGGAAAGACAAAGGCAGAGGAAGTAACTGCATAATTCAGAATTCATTTTAGATACAACATCTCCATTATTATGTATACGTACTCCACTGAAAGTTACAATCTAGCCCAAGGTTCTCCAAATATAAAATTAAAACTTAAGTTTAAGTTCCTTTAAGAAAATCAGAAAAATGACTACTTTTTTGGGCTACCACTTCTTAAAATACAACTCATATTCACAGCTATATGAAAACAGTGATTATTATACGAAATCACCTAAAGACAGTCATTATGTTAACAGTAAATGAGAAAAACTTAAAAAAAAAAAAAAAAAAGGTTTGTCCAATTAGATTGTGTTAACAAGAAATAAAAGATTTTGCAAACATGGTCAACATTTTACTTCTGCATTTCAGTTACAGCCAGTAAGATCTTAATATAAAGTTTTAAGGAAACTCTAATTTCCTTATATTTATTTAAGTAGTGTAAGTCATAGCCCACATACGAAAGATTAGTGGAGAACTTTACATTGAGGCACAAATTGTTTTTCAGAAACGTAGACTTGTCATTAGGCCTGTATCTGATATATAAATCTGATTATGAATATTTCTAAAAACCGTGACTTCAAAAATATTCTGAACTGTGTAGTTTATTATGCAACATAGTTCAGACGGGCTTCTGAAAGTAGGAACTATTTAGTATTCAATAGTCGGAAGACAGGAGACTCCTGCTGCTTTCCCAAATGCTGTAAACCCAAAACCAAAGTACACCTGGGTCACTCTAAGGTGCTAATTACTAAAGCTGTGCTCACTTCCTGCTGTGGCCATTTTTTTAATGCCAACTCTAGAACATTTTATGAAAGAATGAAGGTCAAATGAACTGTCTAGTCATTTACATCATCCTCTTCTCCCTCTCCGCTTCCGAATCTCCTTACTGAAATCACTTAGGCAATGACAACTGGATTTCATTAATGAATAAAGTGGTCTTGAACACTAGTGTGAGTGTGAGGGGTGTTCCCAGCACTGTGGTGGTCTGTGAGGTCAAACCCATTTCCTTAACAATACCAAGGCATTATCTGCCTTTCCACTGGGGTTGATATCTATGATGATTATTCAAAGCAATGGGGGTTAAAACTGCTGTAATCTAAATTAAGCCTCCAAATAAAGTAATAGTCGATGCATTTTTACTGCCACACTTACACTTGGGGGAAATAGCCCACTTCACTTCAAAATGTTCTCGATGAATAAATCAAATATCACTTTTATTAGATCTCATTTGTTAGATACAGATGTGCAGTGAGGATGGTCACCTCAAGGACGACCTCTGGTGTCTGCTTGACTTGCAAGATGAATTAGCTACTTCTTAAAATTTTTACTTGAAAGAAATGACTAAAAATATATATACTTCTCATGTATTTGACAGACATTTTCACAAATGTCAACAAAGTGAACTATCACATTCAAAGAAATGGTAGTATTTATCACCATGAAGAAATTCCATTTTTGGAAAACTGATACCATCCTTCTGAGGTTGATTTTTCCATGAGACTGGTGGTACTATTAATGAATGTGATTTACTGATACTACATTACATGTTAATCTGACTTTTATAATATATTAACATTTAGGTGTGCATAACTCAGTGGATCGTTATTTTCTAATGACTAAAGCAACATGTTACAAAACCATACATGGCTTAAAGATTTACTGAAAGTGACATACCAAGGGACTTTAATGTAAAAGTGTACAAAAATCTGCTGATTTTACTTTAGATTTCTTTCAAACCAAAAGTAATCTTTCAGAAACTGCTAGTTGTTAAATACTGGCATTACAGAAGAACAGGTATACTTATCTGAAAAAGTATAAGTACTTCTACTTCTAATACATACCTACATGAGGCTAGTTAGTGAATTAGAACAAACTATTCTCATGAAATTTCTATCAATCATTTTCATAAAATATATAATATTAATATGCACTAGTTTTATATGATTTTGACATGAATTAATAGTTTTCAGATTTAGTATCTTAAAATGGAAAATATCAACAGACATAACACATACATCACAGGCTGTCTGAGTCCACAGTAATTTTCAAAAGTGTTAAGTAAACATCTTAGGCCAAAGAATTTCAGCACTACTACAATAAAGGAAAGTACTACATCCAGGTATTAAGTCAATTGCCTGGACTTAATGAAATGGATAGGATATCCCTAAATTTAAAAAAGAAATCATATTGAGTTCAGAAACTAAAGAAAAATCATTTTGCACTTTTTAGGGAGATGGTAGAAAAGTAGTTCATAAGTATGCCTGTTAGAAAATGATAATTCAAATATGAAAATACCAATAGTAGTAATAACTATCACTGTGACTACTTCTCTGTCCATAGAAAGCACCTACAAAGCATTTTATTTATCCTTCCACCAACAAGTAACACTTACTTATCAAAGAAGTAACTTGTTCCAGGTCATTTGGCTAGTTATATCAAAGAAAAATAGAAACCAGAATCTGTCTTTAGTTCTGTTTATAAAACACTAACAACACAATTACTATCAATTTATCAGGCAACAAATACTGTGATAATGTTATCAGAATATCAGCCTGCCCTCAAGAAACGATAAAGCATATAGCTTTTATGATAAATGAGGTACCAAATACACAGAATATCAAATTCACACAGATAGTAAAGAAATTAAATGTCATTAGTTATCTATGAATTCTACTAAAAAGGGGTAAGATCGAAGGACTGGACACCTTTACTGTAGAGAAAGAGAATACACTGACAACAAGGTAAATAATTCAGAATGCGATAAATCGTGGTTACCTTTTACAAAGAAAAACATGTGCAGAGAAACAGTGCAGAGAAAGGCTCCACAACAGCTAAGACTTCATTAAAAAGTATAAAAGGTCTTTTTTATCAGTGTTATACAATGATTTAAATTGTCTTCTACTTATGCAAAATAAATGATATAAAATCTTACATACCTTTCTTAATAGCTTTGTACTTTTCTTCATTCTCCATAAAATTAGGATCCATCTTGAAAACATCTTAAAAAAAAATTACAAGTTAAGTGTTTATTTTCCTTATTTCCATTGCTGGTGCCCTACTGCCTGCCTCTCACTGCTAAGACTCACTAAGAACATCTTCCGGGTTGTAGTCATCCTCCAAAGGGAGCATATGGGTGAACTGATCGTCTTCTTCCACTAGGTCAAGGCCTTCCAGGATGACGGGGTGGTCCTTGAAACCATCCTTCCGTACAGCAAACATGACTTCAATCATATACTGAACTCTTTTGTCAATTTCAGACTCATGCAGAATGTTTCGAAGGCGTTCAAAGATAGCTAAATGAAAAGACAACACAAGAAGTAATACATTTTATAATTCTCTAATAAAAAATAAGCAGGAACATACGAACCAAGAATATACACTAACCATTGATTCCTCTTGGTGACACTTGTGTTAATTTGAGGCCACATTCCTTGAGGAAACCAATAGCCACTTCAACGCTGTCATCTGTTGGTCTTTCCAGGAGCAAAGTGAGCATCTCTAAGCATAAAACTTCATGTGCCTTACAAAGAATGCAGACAGATGGAAAAGAGAAAATGTTTCTTTATATATTCACCTACTGTTGATAGTAATTTTAAAAATTAGTATATTTGTTTTCTGCAATGACTGTACTTGTTCTGGTACAATTTTTCTGTCACTTTTCTTATCTGTTAAGAATTTACAAATAATTATTCTACAAACTTACCTTACTACATACTGAATACATCTTTTTAAGTTATCCTCAAAAAATATTTTTAGACATAAAGGAGATGCCATAAATTCAAAATATAAGTTAAAACTCAGGTACTAATTTTTTTAGTAATACTTATTATTTATTTTTTTATTGAAATCTTTATTGGTACATTACATATACACATCATGATTGCATTCAACAATGAGAATTTGTACCAGTATATGACACAACATTTAAAATAATTATTTTCATAATACATATCCTTCTCCATGAACATGTCTTTATATCCATTTGTCAATTCATTCTGCAATCAACTGTCTTAAATGTCTTAAAATTACATGAATATTAATTCCATAACAGAATATCTTAATATTTTGTTCATAACAGATTTAAATACTTATATTAATTAAATGAAAACTATGTGGCCATGTTCAAAAATTAGTATTTATATACAATGCCAGGTAGAGTGGGAAATAGAATTCTACAGAGGAACTCTGCTTTGACAAGAAAACAAACCAGAAAGACTTTCAAAATGCCATCCAAATGCCTTTGTAGTTCAGACACTTCAGATGGAAAGGGAAAAAGCTCACATCTCAGCTCAAGAGAATTTCTCCTCACATTGTGTACAACATCACAAACATATTCTGCACACACTGTGGTCAGAGAAAGGGTGTCAAAATATCTTAAGTCACTGACAAGAAAATCCTGCCCTGTACACAATAAGGAGGAGGCAAAATATGTTTTAACTGTTTTGTGGCAGAATAAAAATTCTCCAGTGTTAAGGGTAACACTCACTCAAAAACAGAAGCAACTCTCTGCTGTTGCAGTCATATAAAATTAGGTTTCTATAGACTTAAGCAGTAAGTTATCTTTGTAATATGCTAAGTTAAAATAAAGATTTCTTAGACACGGGAAAGAATTAAAATATTTAATGTTTGAGAAATAAGACTATGTATGATGACTTCAAAGTTCTTCTCATGTGCAGATAGTACATTAAAAATGATAATATATAACGGAAAGAAACACTTACCTATAAATAAAATTTTTTTTCAAAATTTTTCAAGGTTAAAGAGAAACTAAATTGGGGCTGGGGAGCTAGCTCAGTGGTTCCGGCGCCTGTCTTGCGAGCGCAAGGGCCCGGGTTCGATTCCCCGGTAACCACATAACAATACTGGGTGTGGAGACCCACACCCAGCAGCAACCAGTACCACATACCACAGTGCCGGGCGTGGTGGCTCACGCCTGTAATCCCAGCACTCGGGAGGCAGAGGCAGGAGGATTGTGATGTGAGTTTG
>PVIR01024128.1:0-10332 GCA_004026965.1 Petromus typicus | reverse complement strand
TCCCCGGCCCCCGGTTTTATTGTGTTTTTATGACAAAACTGTTACTGTTTTTTCTAAACTAACACTTCAGTATTCAGGCTTAATTGCAGTGCTAGCACTTTGTAATAAATAAGTGGGTTCTGGTTTGCACTTTGGCACCCAGGTCTCTAAAAGGTTCGCCATCACTGCTATAGTTTATAACAATGCATTATGTGGAAATTACTAAGAATAGATTTTGAGTTTTCACTACAATTGGCAAAAAGACTTGAGGATCAATGGAACAGACTAAAGGGATAGAAAAAACACCGAATGCACTCAGCGCCCTTATTTTTCACAAAGGCCAACCACAGTTACTGGAAGAAAGCCTCTTTAATAAATGGTATTAGAAAAACTGGCATTTTATAGGCCACAGTTTAAAACTAGATCCTTATCTCTCATTATACTCTAAACAAAACTCAAAAGAGACTGAAGATCTAAATATTGAAGCAGAAATACCCAGTCTGTTGGAAGAGTGAATGGGAAGAACTCTGGAGGTCACAGGGTAGGCAACAAGTTTATGAACAAAACCCAGAATGCATAAAAAATAGTGCAAAGAATCAAGTACTGGGACTGTATTCTATCACAAAGTTTTTAAAACTCCAACAATAAACACCAAGAGTGAAGAGACAACCCAGGGGAGGAAAAAAATTTAGCCAGTATCCCCCCTAAGATAAAAGGCTAACACCTAGAACATACAAAGATTTGAAGAAAATCAGACCCTTCAAATTTAAAGACTAAAAAAACGGGCACCTGAGATGAATATACACTTCTCAAATGAATAAATACAAATGGCAAATAAATATAGTAAAAACACTGAATATCACCGAAAGATGAAAATTAAAATAATGCTGAGATTTCACCTCACTAAAGAAAGAAAGACTGCTATCAAGAAATCAACCAACTGGGGCCGGGGAGTTAGCTCAGTGGTTCCGGCGCCTGTCTTGCAAGCGCAAGGGCCCTGGTTCGATTCCCCGGTAACCACATAACAATACTGGGTGTGGAGACCCACACCCAGCAGCAACCAGTACCACATATCACAGTGCCGGGCGTGGTGGCTCACGCCTGTAATCCCAGCACTCGGGAGGCAGAGGCAGGAGGATTGTGATGTGAGTTTGAGGCTGAGCTCAGGGCCAGCCTGAACCACAAAAGCGAGACCCTGTCTCAAAAAACCTAAAAAAAAAAAAAAAAAAAGAAATCAACCAACAATAAGTGCCGGTGAGGTATGGGGAAAAAGGAACCTTTCTCCACTGTCGGTGGCAATGTAGATTGGTATAACCACTATGAAAATCAGTGTGGAGAGAAAATTAGGATTAATAATCCCATTTGACTCAGCTGTTTCTCTGCTGGGTATCTTCCTGAAAGAATCAAAAGCATCATTTTCAGGTATAATATACATACCCATACTTATAGTGAAAGTTTGCAACAGCTTGATGTTGGAAACAACCCAAATGCCCATCAACTGATGAATGGATAAAAAGGACGTTTTTTGGTTTTTAAAAAAAAATACTATGAAGTACTACTCAGCCACAAGGAAAGATAAACTTCAGCTATTTATAGCTAATTGGATGCACCCTGAGACACTGTCTCTCTGGTGTGAGAAATTGAAAGGGTAAACAAAGACCCAAATGTAAAACAGTTAGTATGAAACAGGAAGAAACTGTTCAAAAGGAAAGGGAAACTAAGAAGGAGGGAGGGCAAAGGAAAGGAAAACATGAGAAAAGAAGGAAACAAATGAAAACAAAGCTTTTGTAAATTGGAAGGGGAAAAAGGTTAATGGAACGGAGGGAGCTGGGAGAAAAAAAGGATTCAAAATATACCATGTACAGGTACAAATGCCCTTGATAAATGTGACTATTACGGTATATTTAAATTATACCACTAAATTTATTTAAAAGAGCTCTCACCAGAAAAAATGCACGAGTTAATATTTAAGGTAGTATGTAGTTTGATTTAGCCATTCTGCAATCACAGCCATTCTGTGCTGTTCACAACTAAAATACAATTTTTTTCCTGTAAAATTCAGACTGATGTAAATTTAAAGAAAATAAATTGGCTTGAGGTAGTATATTTTAATATTTGTTACTCCTCATGGATTTAAATTACTGGTGGCATCCAGTAAACAAATGTTTGTACTAAATCATGTGATGTCAAAGCTTCTCAAAAAGCAAAAATTCCAAAAAAATTTAACATCAAGGGACAAGTTCTTAGTCACTTACATTTTTATAAGAACTTCATTTTAAGTAATTATTCTTGATCACCTTTAAAATGAAGCAGCATAATATATAAATGATTATTGCTCATGTAGATCGTATGTTCATTTGGAAAATTACTATGAAATACAATAAAAATGCCTCCTACTTGCCTTCCTCTGACTATATTTTCTTGAAGAAGCTCTTGGATAATAATACTTATATTGGAAATGTTGACTTTGTTGATAAGACCATTGATTGACTTCTTTAGGGCCTCCCAGCTCATCCTCTGGTATGCTAAGCTAAAAAAGAATTATTTCAATAAAGATTAAAACTTTATCAGCAATTATATTAAAAGGCAATAGGAACATAAAAACTACTAAGTATTCATTTTTAACATCTTCACAAATGATTCCAAAGTACTATAAAATATGACTCTAGGAATAAAGAGATTACATTAAACCATATTTGATTTGCAATACATATAATACTGAAATACAAGTCCATTGTCCTTTAATAATATGGTAATATAAAGAATACGTAAGGATGTTTTATTCTTTTTTTTTTTTTTTTTTTTTTTTTGAGACAGGGTCTTGCTTTGGAGTTTAGGCTGGCCCTGAGCTCAGCCTCAAACTCACATCACAGCAATCCTCCTGCCTCTGCCTCCCGAGTGCTGGGATTACAGGCGTGAGCCACCACGCCCAGCACTGTGGTATGTGGTACTGGTTGCTGCTGGGCGTGAGGCTCCACACCCAGTATAGGTATGTGGTTACCGGGGATCGAACCAGGGTCCTTGCGCTTGCAAGACAGGCGCCGGAACCATTGAGCTAAATCCCCAGCCCAGGATGTTTTATTCTTATGTTCATTACACTGACATAAAACACTTACTAGATTCGATGTGCTTATTTTATGTCTTAATGCTTTACTTATCTTTAATGGAAACCTTTTAAAATAAATGCAACTAAGAAATTTTTAAATTTTAAGAACCTAAATGTAAGTCACAAAACTTAAATTTTTAAATGAATTCTCATGAACGAATAAGAGAAAATCAAATGCCTTAAACTATAGAAAAATGTTAATAATACATTAACAAGGGAAGGTCACATGAATTTTGTGGCTGATACACTGCTCTAAGGATTTTAAAGGCCGTCTCTATTTATGTAGTCATGCTATAGCTATGCCAGCTTACTGCTAGATGGCTATACTGTTTCTAGCTTAGACTTTGTTCAAATTGCTTAGCATCAGTGGATTTTTAAAGGCTAAACCTGGTGACATTTCTGTTCTAAAATTCGATGGTTTGTGTAACTTTATGTGTGGAATTTAATTTTGGATTCAAAGAATTCTTAATCATTTTTCTTCCATACACATTTCTGAAGTCTAATGAAGCCACCAGGCTTCTTGAAGTATGCAGGATATATAGAATTACAAATGCCACCTCCAAAACATGAAAAAAACATGTTTGATCGACAACTCTATTAACTTCTTAGCACATTAAATAACTAGATGAGGGGGTAGGGTTATTAACAACTTTCATTTCCAAGCAGCAAGGCCATAATATAAGATTCCACAACTGTAGCCTACATTCTCCAAAGAAAAAAGATGTTACGTTCTAGAGATTAGTAAAAAAATAAAATGCTAGTTTTTTCCCACCAATATTTCTGAACTGAGCTTCTGGATTCTACTTACGGACCTGTGAATGTCTATAGGCCAGGAATCCCTGCAGCACGCTCACGAAGAATGCTAAGGGGAGGGTCCGGAAAGCAAGAGCATCCTACCTTTGTAATGTTTAAAACTGCCAAGGGACATCAAGGATAAAAGTCCACATTTAATACCATACTAGCCTGTAAGCTTTTAATTTATTTTAACTCTTCACAGTTTAGATGTCAATTCTGTTTCTGGGTAATTTTTGAAATAGTTTATAGATTTACTAGCCTATTTACTAACTTGGTGACAATCTAGTCACCATTTCAATCTGGCACATTTTTCCTACTTACCTTCTCATTCCAGTTGGGAAAAAAAAAAATCTTGAAAACTTGGCTGCACTTTTCTACATAGCTTTTTTACCATCCCAATTATTTTGAAAAACGAAGGGTGTTTTCAGCATGCATGTCTATGTATCAATTTTGTTTGCCTTAGAATAACTGAAAAGTAGTCTAGGATGCTACAATCCAAAGAAGAGAAAATTGTCATCTCATTTGTACCTTCACAGAATGATCAGCCACATGTGACTCACCACTTCTTGTCAACAGTTCTAGTGAACACAGCCACTCTTGTTCCTATCTTACCTACGAATATTTTCACACCACAGTGGTGGAGGTAAGCAGCTGCAACAAAGACTGAATGACCCACAGCAAAAACTATTTACTGATCAGGCTTTTCCAGAAAAAGTTTGCTGGCTTCTAGTTCACTAAAACCAGAATGATCTGCTTTAGTTCTAAAATATCAATATTATTCTTGATCATTTACCAAAAAGGTACATTACCAATAATTTGCAAATACTTTAAAATCAATAATCTTTTCCTCAACCTTTTAAATTCATTCATGCAAAACAAGAAATGTTATGTTAATCTCTGGAGGAAGTAGCACATGTTGCTCTACTGCAGCGCAAAAATGGAGAGAGAAGAGGTCTGTGAATTGAGGTCCATTATTACAGATTACTGTCTATGCTGGATAGCAAAAGTTAATCAGAACAGTTAAATGTTTTTCAATGGAGATGTTTGTGCCTTACAGACTTAATACATCAACATGCCTGTTTTTATCTGTAATCTGCTCTTGCATCATCCTGAGCTTTGCAGGAGGAATATATGCTCCACCCGTACGAGTAAGGAGAGGATCCAGCTCATCTTTCTTCTTCTTTGCAGTAGGTTCATCTTGAGCTGAATTCTGGTTTATTGATGCTGCTGGGCTTCTTCTACCTGGAGATGGAGACTTCCGGGATCTTTTCCTATCCATTTCCCTCTCTTTTTCTCTACCTCTTTCTCGGTCCCTGCTTCTGTAATGTGAATTTGAAAAAGAGAAAAGATACTGTAAAACACATTTTATAAAACACATTTTTGTTTGGTACATTGAACACCAAATAAATGAGACTATCAGTGGGACACAAAAATTCAGAATTGGAAGGAAGAGTAGTTCAAGTTGATGAAGACACAGTGTCACAGAAAAAAATGTCCTTTAGACTAGCACAATGATGGCAAACCAAGAGCTTTCAATGATAACAAACAGCTGCATACAGTGCGTGCGCTATAGGTTTGCCACCACTGCAGGAGGGCTTGAAGGCTTCACAGAATTTAGAGTAGGAGCAAGCAGAGAAGTAAAAGCAGAGAAGTAAAAGGGGAGAGGGAGGGCCGCATTCTGCTACTAACCAAAGAGGGGATAACTACTGAAAAATCCAGCACAGGTATCTGGCCAAAATGAGAAGAACAGTCAGGAAATGACAGTCACATATGAGAGTAGTTGGAAAGATGAGTCTGAGTCCGAATGAACTCATTTGAAAAGACAATCAATTGATGTAACTTTTTCATCTTGGAGATAATGGTAAACTGTTCTAAGTTTCTGAGTGGAAGAGTGACAGAAAAACGTGTTTTATACCCAGCCTTAGGGATGCTAAGGTAGAAGAATTCAAGTCCAGCCTGGCTTACACAGCACTGAACTACACAGTGAGCCTCTGTTTCAAAAAGCAAAACAAAAACAAAAACAAAGACAAAGTCTGAAGAAGGTAAATTGGACTATAGTATGGTGTACATGGTTAAATTGTACCGAGGAGAAAAAAGTAATGGCAAATGTCGATGTAAGGCTGCTATAAAAAATACAATATTTAAAACTAGTTCTTGAAGAAATGAATGTGTTTGCTGAGAAACTTAGGGGATCCTGGTAACTGAGACAATATGAAAAAATTTTTTTAGTCGTAATTATTCTTCCAATACAGTTAATTATTATTATTATTTATTTTTTAGTTTTTTGAGACAGGGTCTTACTTTGTAATTCAGGCTGGTCCTGAACTTGGCCTTGAACTCAGCAATCCTCCTGCCTCTGCCTCCTTAGTGCTAGGACTATAGGCATGAGCCACCACGTCTAGCATTGTGGTATGTGGTACTGATTGCTGGTGGGCATGGGTCTCCACGTTCTGCACTATATGTGGTTACTGGGGACACCAGGACCTTGCTCTTTCAAGGCAGGCGCTGGAAAAACTGAGCTAAATCCAAGGCTTTGATTATCTTTTCTTAAGTTAACAATTTTTGAACAATCAGGGTATTGTTCCCTGAAACCATTAAGAATTAGTATGAGATCCCTAACTTTTTGTTCTTTTCCCTAAGAAGAACACCCATCCAATTAGCTATTTTCTTATATTGTCTTAGAGTCTCAGATTACTCTATTCATGTACTGTCTGAGACCATGAGCTGTATAAATATCTTCTTTTATTTACTATATTTATGTAGCTGACAGTTTTATACTTTGAAGAGGAGCTCACTGCTCTCAGTTCTCTTATCCATGTCTCAACAACATAAATCTTCTAAGTCCCATTGGCTACAGAAAAGGTGAATAGCTAAGGTCTCCAAGATATAAGTCAATATTATTTATACTTAGGAAAAAACCCTACAAATTAGTAAATCCATTTTTAATGTCCTTCTACCAGGAAAATTTAGCTAACTATGTTATACCATAGAGGTTGCTTTCATTTAGTAAAAATTAATAAACAATTTCAGAAAAAAAAAATAGGCCAACCCTTCTCACACTGTGATATCATGAATAAAAGCTTAGACTACAGGCTGGACAGGGTCTTGTCCTGTTAAATTTCAAAAATACAAGCTTGTTGGGCCTTACTTAGTTCCTTTAGCTGTAAAACAGAAATAATAGTATGCACTTCACATATTTAGTGTCATAAGGAAATTCAATGAAGTATTAGAAAGTTGAGTATCTAAGGAAACTCAATGTTAGCTATTGTTAATACTGTTCTCATTTTAAAAATACAAAATTTAAGCAAATGTAATTTTTCCACAGTTAAATTTCCCAATACTAACCGTGATTCCACACTAGCATCATAAGAATGTCCTCTTCTTGAACGTTCATAGTCTGACCTGCTGTAATCAAAGTACTCTCTATCTCGTGGGGACCTTTCTTGTTCTGCATATCTAATAAATTAAATAAGAGAATCAAATCAAAGTTGAAATCAAGTATGTTATATAAATACTTAGGAAAGCCATATACAGGCATTGCTCTAGTAACTATATGAATGAACAATATCTTGTCAAACTGTTTAACAGCTCATTTTCCTAACCCTTGTTCATTCAGTCAGGGTCACAAAAGCTCTCATCCTATGCACAGTGCATTTACTTATCTAAACTTGTTCACACTCATTCACATTGTGCTTAGTGAAAGAAATGGACTGAGAAATCCTATGTAAACTGGCAAGGAAAAGGCTATCCTATAAATGAGTTCTTTTACTTTGCTGGTTCATTTAGCAAAAGACTGAAGAAATGAGACGAATATCTGGTTGGTCTCCAGAAGGACTAACTCTATTCCAAAAGATTATTATTTGTCAGCTGTTATTCTTAAAGCTGAACTATTAGATAACTGTGAAAATAGACTGAAATTGTTAGTGAACAAAGATGGAGCATATTAGATTATCTGAATCTTAAGTCAATATAAGATTTTAAGAGAAGTTAATATATAACTGATATACATGATAATGTTTATGTTTCCTATATACATCTACAGTTAAGTTAAACACATGCATACTTATGTATACTATCTATGTCGAAAGAGAGATGTATGTTTATACAGGGAGTAATTGATTTGTGAAAGTCAACAGTCATTAAGGAGGGTAACTGACCTGATTGATGTCGATAAAGTAAAGGTTTAGGGAGAGACTGAACAGAATTTAATAAGAATGAAGAACATAGGGAATAAGGATGTTTTTCCTTTTAGAAATAATGGTGGCTATTATTACTTGTAGTGCTGGGTAACAAACCTATAGGCTCAGGCACATTAGGAAAGTGTTCCACCACTGATTATATCCCAATTCATAGAAATTACTTTTAATGTCCTATCTTAACTATAGTCTTCAGGTGAATACATGATGCATATTAATAATACTTCTGGACTGTAAATTTTAATGTAATTATAATGACATACATATAACAATATTTTGTAAATCATAAAGAGCTATGTATATATAAAAGACAGCAGTAACACCAAAAGTAGCACTTCAAAACCTACCCTAAAATTAGGAACCTAAGACTGAATTACTGTACACACTTATAAAAATTTTCTATTATACTTAGAACATTTAAAACTAGGTACCTGTCTTCTGGAGAGGAGGTCCTCTGATAAGAATTATAATTGTCTCTTCTGTCATGACCAGAAGAATGCTGTTGAAGAGAGAAAAATGAGGGAACATTTAAAAATGATTTATTAAAATTACAGACAATGAAATATGTCTCAGAAAATTACAAGTACTTTAGAAATGATTTAAAATTTTTTTAAATCACAGGAATAAGTCACATTACCTAAACAGATCCTAATCTTCAATTATTGCAGTCATCTCCTATCTCCTCTGGCTTATGCAAACCACAAACTTAGTACAAGTTACTAAATCTTTAAAATAAACAGCTAAGAGCAACTGACTTTAACATTTATAAATAATTTTTTCTTTCAAAAAACATTGAGTTCTACATTTGATACTAATTAGGTTCCGGAGAATTAAAATAAAAAAGACTCTTAATTAAGATCCAAGTTATATGAGCCAAGTGTGGAGGCACACAGCTGTAATCTAGCACTTGGGAAGCTGAAGCAAGAGGATCATGAGTTTGAGGCCGGCCTGAGCTACACAGTAAGTTCAGGGCCAGGCTGAGCCTAATAGCAAGACACTGTCTGAAAAAACCACACACACAAAACAGGTTGTACAACAACCTCCTCTGAAAAACAACTGCATTTGCCCATATTCAAGTAAATAATTTCATGTAATATAAAAGTGACAAGATATAATGTGAAACAGATATAAGCTATCCACTGAACACATATCCTATATAAAAATTCAAATACACTAAAAGAAATAAATCAAGTATATTTCTGTATATAGGTAAAATTTTTTTGTGCAACTAGTGATCATTAATATGGCTATTTTCTTATGAATTAAATAATTTTGGGCTGGGGATTTAATTCAGTGGTTCTGGTGCCTGCCTTGCAAACACAAGGGCCCGAATTCGAACCAGTAACCACATACAATTCCAGGTATGGTGACTCACACCCACCAGCAATCAGTACCATATACACCACAGGGGCAGGAGGATTGCTAAATTCAAGGCCAAGTTCAGGAGCAGCTTGAACTACAAAGTGAGATCCTGTCCCAAAAACAAAACAAAACAAAACAAAACAGAATTAAAATAATTTTAACTGTTACTATAAGTGTTAAAGTATCTTAATCTTGAAATCTAAAAATATAATCAAACGATTAACTTGTTCAGATTTATACTGCCTCCTTACTGACAAAAAGACACATCTAAAAATAGAAAATTATCTTTAAGAGTAATTAAATAAGCTCAACTTCTATTTTATGATTATCTAATTAGCTGTGCTTTGAGTGTAGCTCAGTGGCAGAGCGCATGTTCAGCATGCATGGGGCCCTGAGCATCATCCCCAGTACACATGTCTGCATGCACAAACACGCACACATACACTACATCACCTACAGAGCACAGGAGTCACCTGAATCAGTGCTAACATAAAATACAGTACTGATCCTAGTCATTTACTATAAGATGTACCTTTTCCTACATAGATACTTTGAAGGATATAAAAGAAGGAGCTGACAAGAAGCTTATGATTTTATAGGTTATAAAGATTTCCATAATTAAACATGTTTCACAGAGAGAAAGAGACGGTGAGGAGACAGAGAACAATAAAACTGCATTATCTATTTTTCCTAAGACAAGGCAATTACTTTGGGTACTTTCAAAAGTCTCAATTCAGGGGCCGGGGAGTTAGCTCAGTGGTTCCGGCGCCTGTCTTGCAAGCGCAAGGGCCTGGGTTCGATTCCCCGGTAACCACATAACAATACTGGGTGTGGAGACCCACACCCAGCAGCAACCAGTACCACATACCACAGTGCCGGGCGTGGTGGCTCACG
>PVIR01024127.1:0-26247 GCA_004026965.1 Petromus typicus | reverse complement strand
CTGGGTGTGGAGACCCACACCCAGCAGCAACCAGTACCACATACCACAGTGCCGGGCGTGGTGGCTCACGCTTGTAATCCCAGCACTCGGGAGGCAGAGGCAGGAGGATTGTGATGTGAGTTGGAGGCTGAGCTCAGGGCCAGCCTGAACCACAAAGCGAGACCCTGTCTCCAAAAACCTAAAAAAAAAAAAAAAAAAAGAATAAGATGGGAGGGAAAAGAATAAAGTGGAAACCGCTGCATTATTTTAAAATACTGTACTCAGATTTTAGAGTATATTAAATCTTTTTTTCTACTTCAGTCATCTGCTAAACAGAAGGAAATGTACTTTCAGAAAGAAGCTGAAGATTTATTGGTTGTATAGCCTTCTTCATTTTCTTCTGTTTTGAAAACTTAGAAAAATGACTCTGTTGAGACCTGTATATTCAAATATAGGTCCCCAGGGATTTAGTTTCAAAACAAGATTCTCACTATCCTTTCTAAACTCAAAATTTTATCCACAGTACCAGAGAAGAATTATGGAGCTCAGAATCTGATGCTTAAATGCACATACAGTGGCTTATAGTTTGTATAATTTAATTTGACTTTTTTTTTTTAATGTCAAAATTGTTTTGACGGATGGGAGCCTGGTTCACTGGTAGATTACTTGCCTACCATGTAGAAGGCCTTGGGGGACTGGTTTTGATTTTTGGTAGGGGGGTGGGTAGTATACATTTTTGTTTTCAGTAGCTCCTAAAATTAATCCTAAAATAAAGGGTATTTTTTTTGTTTTTTGTTAATTTTTTTAATATATGAATGGTTGTGTAAGGCAGGGCATGATGGTGCACACCATTGGTACCAGCACTCAGAAGGCTGAGGCGAGATTACTATGAGTTCGAGGCCAGCCCGAGCTACAATAATAAGATCTTGTCTCAAAACAAATAGTTATGTAAATATAATAATATGTTAGGCTTATCAACTGGACACATACTTAGTAACTTTCTGGAGTTTTTTATTTTTACTTGGAACTTTTAGTGGTTCTCAAACTTTACAGAACCACTTGTGATTTAATACAGATTAGCTACTCTTGTCTCCTCTGTTGTTTTGTGTTGTGTTTTGTCTGGCTGATCTGGTTTAGTTTTCTTTCAGTCTTCATTGAACCCAGTGTATTCACCCTGAGCTGTATCAGCTTTTTTTTTTTTTTTTTTTTAAGGCAGAGTCTTGCCAAATTCCCCAGGTGTGCTGGAACTTGGGCTTCCTCTGCCTGTCTTCAGCATAATGAGATAATAATATGCAGGGTGTTGCTGCCACAGCTGTCCCTCCTTATCTGTATCTACACTTCCCAGAGTTAGGAGTCTTAATGGTTCTAGAGAGACACCTGTAATAATTCCATTAGTTCGTGTATTAAACAGTGTGATCAAATTCTTAAAATGTATGTATTCATTTATTTCTTGCTTATAATTAAATCCAGAGCCTGCAAATGGTAAGTCTTGGTTCTAAACCTCATAACTCCAGGTCATTTAAGATTTAGATTGTAGATCTTCAGGACTCTCATTAATTAATAGATATAATGAGTTTTGATTTGTCTTTCTCTTTCTTTTGTTGGTTCTCTATATTTTAGGCCATTTTTACAAGACCAATAAATATCATAGGTCTTTATGTTAGCACTTTCTTTTTCCCTGTCTTATTCTAAAGACAATCCTCTATATGTGTATTTGTTTAACAGCAAAGACAAAATGTTACTCTTTGAATATGAATGGATTTTTATTTAAAATTCTGATGCCAGTGACTGGAGGATTTTTTTTTTTTTTTTTTTTTTTTTTTTTTGAGACAGGGTCTTGCTTTGTAGTTCAGGCTGGCCCTGAGCTCAGCCTCCAACTCACATCACGGCAGTCCTCCTGCCTCTGCCTCCCGAGTGCTGGGATTATAGGTGTGAGCCACCACACCCAGCACTGTGGTATGTGGTACTGATTGCTGCTGGGCCTGTCTCCATACCCAGTATTATATGTGGTTAACTGGGGTTCCGCGCTGGAACCACTGAGCCAAATCCACTGAGCCACATCCCCGGCTCTTTTTTTGTTTTTTGTTTTTTGAGACAGAGTCTTGCTTTTGTAATTCAGGCATGAGTCACCACGCCCACCATTGTTGTATGTAGTTACCAGGAGTTGAACCAGAGACCTTGTGTATACCAGGCAGGCGCTGGAACTACTGAGCTAAATCCCTGGCCCTAGATTTTCTTAATAAGTGATCATAGTTGTAGAAGTAATGAAAAACAGCTGGGTGTGGTGGTATAATCCTAACGCTGGGGAGGCCTAGACTGGAAGTTTGCCACAAATTCCAGGCTAGCTGGGTTTTACATACTGAGTTCAAGGCTAGTTTGAACTACATAGTGAGACCCTGTCTCCAAAATGAAAAATTTAAGGATTGTACATATAAATGTATTTGTCACTAAAACTAGAAGGAGGCTACTTCCTTAAGCAAGATAATAAAGGCATTTTAGAGGACATTTATTATGATTACCAAGTCTTCAATGTCTCAGAATGTTTTTCTTTGTCTGGCATGATGATTCAGACCTGCCAGCACTTGGGAGGCTGAAGCAGGAGGAACACAAGTTCAGGGCTGGCCTGGGCATTTTATATTAAGGAAGTCTGGAAGGAACTTCAAGATTTGGACTGATGCCCCCCCTGGATTTTTCACATGGCTTCTTAGTCTTCACATTTCTGCCTCTTAACCAAGAATTGGCTGCAGCTGGGGTTGTAGCTCAGCGGTGCCACACCTGCCCAACCAGAGCAAAGTCCTGAGTTTGATCCCTGGTGGGGATGGGGTTTGGCTGGTTTGGAGTACTTGGAATATAGTTCTACTGTACATACTAGTAACTGAAGTTAACAACCCTTAAAACAAGGCTAAACCACTGTTAAAATGGATGACCAACATGTCAGTGGACCTGTTTTAAATCTTGTTCTTTCACTTAATCCTTTTATATAATTTGTCAGTGACTAAAATTGAAAGAGTATTAATTATACTGCACTTGGATCAGGTAAGATAATAAATGAGAAAACACTTAAATCATAAAAATACAGAGATAATTAGTTTTAAAAATTATATTTAACTATTTCAGTACTTAATCTTTCTCTCACCTTAAGATCATTCCTGACTAGATGAAAGAATACTAACAGTGGTATAGGAACAATGTGGACAACTTACATAGTGATTTTTTTTTTGTTCTTTTTTCAGTGTTCCATTGGCAAGCTACAATAATGGGGCCAGTAAGTATTCGGGTTAATTTTAGAATGAAAAGCTTATGTCATTCATTCATTTTAATCCCCCTTTTTTCTTATCATTGACAGAATGACAGTCCCTATCAGGGTGGAGTATTTTTCTTGACAATTCATTTCCCAACAGATTACCCTTTCAAACCACCTAAGGTAATTGGGATATGACAGTTTTCTGAATATGCTATGTGATACTAACAAAACCAATTTACAAAAGGTTTTCATTTTTTTATAGGTTGCATTTACAACAAGAATTTATCATCCAAATATTAACAGTAATGGCAGCATTTGTCTTGATATTCTACGGTCACAGTGGTCTCCAGCACTAACTATTTCAAAAGGTAATAGATTAAGTATTTTATATGAAAGTGTGGCTTTGCCTTAAAATTTTTGTTGTTTAATTTTTGTTTGTTTTGTTTTGTTTTGTTTGTTTACTAGGGGTTGAACCTAGGGCCTTCACACTGAGTTAGTTACATTTTATCCCCCTTTTATTTTGAGACTTGATTTTGCTAAATCACTAAATTCCCTGGGTGTGGTGGATCACACCTATAATCTTAGCCCTGGGAAGGTAGAGGCAGGAGGACTGCTGCATGTTCAAGGCTCGCCTGGGCTACATAGTAAGCTCAGGGCCAGCCTGAACTACAAAGCGAGACCCTGTCTCAAAAGAGAAAAAAAGAAACAAAACAAAGTATTTTTTTAGAAAAGAAAATATAAACAGACTGGGCATCATAGCGCGCGCATACCTGTAGTCCTTGCATTCAGGAGGTTGAGGCAGTAAGATTGCTGTGAGTTTTAGGCCAGCCTGAACTACATAAAAGCCCATTAAAAAAAAAAAATTATATATATTATATATATATATACACACACACACACATACATACATACACACACACACCGATGAAGAACGTATATGAGTGAAATTTTGGGGGGTTTTTTTGGTGAAATTTTCTTAAATGAAGAGCTTATGCAGTTAGAAACAGAAGTTAATAGTTCTGTTTACAGAGGGAAAAAATGTAATACATAATAAGCCAACATCAGTTTTCCATAATTGGAAAAATTAATGGAGTCTTTGCATTAAGAATCCTTTCACTAAGTCTAGGTAATCACTAGCCCACTTTCCTAAAAAAACTATTTCCTTAAAATTTATCTTTTTGAGGGCCGGGGATATAGCTCAGTGGTTCTGGCGCCTGTCTTGCAAGCGCAAGGACCCGGGTTCAATCCCCGGTAACCACATAACAATACTGGGTGTGGAAACTCACCCCAGCGCCAACCAGTACCACATACCAGTGCCGGGCGTGGTGGCTCACGCCTGTAATCCCAGCACTCGGGAGGCAGAGGCAGGAGGATTGCTGTGATGTGAGTTTGAGGCTGAGCTCAGGGCCAGCCTGAACCACAAAGTGAGACCCTGTCTCAAAAAACCTTAAAAAAAAAAAAAAATTATCTTTTTGAGCTGGGATGTATCCCTGCAGTAATCCCCTGCAGCAGAGTGCTTTCTGTTGAGACAAGATCTCACTTAGTTGTCTGGACTAAGCTTGAACTTGGGTCTTCCTGCTTCATATGTGTGCCATCATCCTTGGATAAATTTATGCTTTTAATTTTATGAGGGATTTTGTCTTTTTTTTTTTCTTTCTTTCTTTCTGTTTTTGAGACAGGGTCTCACTTCGTAGTTCAGGCTGGCCCTGAACTCACTTTGTAGCCCAGGCGAGCCTCGAGCTCACAGCAATCCTTCTGCCTTTGCCTCCTGAGTGTTGGGATTATAGGCCATCACACCCAGCAGTGTGACATGTGGTACTGATTGCTAGTGGGTATGAATCACCATGCCTCGCATTGTTATTGTATGTAGTTAACTGGGATCGAACTAAAGACTTTCTGCTTGCCAGGTAGAACCACTGAGCTAAATCCCCAGCCCTATTTTTTTTTTTTTAATAGGGTCTCACTAATAAAAGTTGGTCTTGAACTCAACTTTGTAGGCCAGACTTGAACAATCTTCCTGCCTCAGCCCCAAGGACTAGAATTACAGTCATGGACCCTCAGACCTGGCTGAAGTTTCATTATTATAAAAAGAAGCAAAAGGAATTTGCAGTACATACTGTTTTGGCAGTATTTCTAACTTTAGATGACTGGTACCTGGTCAATATGATAGATCAGAGAAATGTCCTTTTTCCTACAGTCAGTACTTATTATGGACATTCAGAAATCTCTAGCTCTTTGTTATTTCTAGGAAATATGCGAGATCTTTCTTAAATGCTCTTAGAATGTTCTTCTGACATTGAACATCAGGTGATGACACTTGACAGTGGGAGGGAAAGGTACTTGGGAATGCCATCTACCAGAATTGTGGGCAACAGGAGTGAAGAATCACAACATCTTCCCTGGTGTTGTTTATCTCCCACACACACACCCCCTACCCCCCACCCATAATTACAGCAAGAAAGTATCGTTTTTTCTTGTCAAGATGAACAATAAAAGAGCATGTCAACGTTTTATTCATTTCTCAGACTCCTTGGTCCTTGTGAAAGAATAGATTTGATAAGAAAATGAGTAAGTCCTTTTCCTCTTGAATTTGATGTTTGTGCAGTACAGAAGGCTCAAAGTCTGCCTCTTGGTACAGAAATATAAGTGAGTTGAGTTCTCTTAGCATCAAAGTAGAAGGTTTTCAATTTGTTTCATTATGTCAGAGTCATGACCTTGATCATTGCTTTTGAATTTAGTAAAGAATATGTAAGTTAATGACAGATTTGAACAGTGGGAATTACATTGTTGAGATTTGTCTGCTACATTCCTGGTTATCACTGAGAAAATGAGATCTAAATCTCACTGGAAAGACTTTGAGAACTTAGTAGTATGTTGCATCTTCTTATTAAAGCTCTGGCTATCCTCATATAGAGGCAAGCATTGGCCTTTATAGAATGACTTGGACTAAATTCTTTTCAACTAAAAATGAAATAAATCTATTCTGTATTGAAAAAATAGGGGCAGGAATTTAGCTCAGTGGCACCATGCCTGCCTTGCAAGCACAACACTAAGTTCAGTCCCTGGTACTGGGGGGGTTAAAAAAAGACTTGCTTTGTTTCTTCTCCTTCTCTTCTTCTTCCCCCTCCTTCCTTCCTTCTTCCCTTCGTCCCTCCTTCCTTCTTTTCTTTCTTCTTTTGAAACAGGGCCTCACTGTCACTCAGGCTAGTCTCAAACTCATGATGATCCTCTTGCACAAGCTCTCCAGTGCTGGGATTACAGGCGTGTGCTACTGTGCCCAACATTTTCTTTTCTTGTGGTATGGAAGATCAAACCTTCATGCTTCATGTGTCCTAGGCAAGCACTCTACCACTGAGCTGAAACCCCAGTACAAGATAGGGGTTTTCTAACTCCTGTTCCAGGGCCAGTGAACAAGTTACTTTCAGTGTTTGGGCCAGGTTCTTTAGGAGTTCAGGCATAGGGAACCAGTTACTCCTCTTACACATGATATAATCATCCTTATCTGGGAAATTAAGATTTCATTGAGCATTAACTTTCTGTTACTTGTTTTCGTTTTAGTTTTTTATTTGGCTAAATTTGAAATTTGAGAGTTTTTTGTTGTTTTTTATTTTCTTGAGACAGAATCTCACTTTAGTTCAAACTGACCCCCAAACGAGCCAGGGTAGCCTCAAACTCACAGCAATCCTCCTGACTCTGACTCACAATTGCTGGGGTTACAGGCATGAGCAACCGTGCCCAGCCTTATTTCTTTTGATTTTTGAAACAGTCTTGCTTTGTGAAGTCTGTGCTAGCTTTGAACTCAAGGTGATCCTCTTGCCTTGACTTTCCCAGTGCTATCATAGGTGCAATCATAGGTGCAGGTCATCATACCCAGGTGGTTTGAGTTTCTTAAAATCTGATGATGACTGGTTCTAACCCCCTCCTCCATACCAAGAGTCAGATCCAGGTAACTGTGCTGACCAGGCAAGTGCCGCACCACAGAGCTACATCCCCAGGACTCAGTAGGTTCTTAGAATTTTCTTGTGTTGCCATCTCATGTTGTCAGTCTCTATTTTTTTGTCCTCCTCTAACTTACACATTTTTTTCATCCTAGTACTCTTGTCCATCTGTTCTCTGTTGTGTGATCCCAATCCAGATGATCCTTTAGTGCCTGAGATTGCTCGGATCTACAAAACAGATAGAGAAAAGTAAGTATAGCTCCTAGATGACAAAGTGTCTGGTGGGATAGAGATGTTTGTTGTAAAAATCTTTTTTTTAATGCAAGTGCTAACTATGTATCAGATAATTAAAATTAAGTCTTAATATACCCCTCTGGGGTCAGGAAATGTAGTGTGACTCCTATTATATAGAAAACCTGTTTTGCTTTGTTTTGTTTTTTTAAAAACAAAGTCTCACTCTGTAGTCCAAGTTGGGCCTAAACTCACTGTGATCCTCCTGCTCACCTTCCTCATTGAGGAGGTTACAGCTTAATAAGAAAACTTTCTCTACTGAACATTTTTCAATGGCTTTCTGCCTTATGCTTTGTTTGTTTGTTTGCAGTACCAGGGATCAAACTTAGGACCTTGTGCTTGCCAGGTGCAGTGCCACCGAGCTACAGCTTGTTTTTTTTGTTTTTTTTTTGAGACGAGGTCTCACTTTGTAGTAGTTCAGGCTGGCCCTGAACTATTCACTATATAGTCCAGGCAAGCCTCAAGCTCACAGAAAATCTCCTGCCTCTGCCTCTTGAGTTCTGGGATTACAGCTGTGAGCCCCCATGCCCAGCACTGTGGTGTGTGTTACTGATTGCTGATAGACTGAGTCACCATGCCCAGCATCGTTGTAAGTGGTTACCAGGGATGAATTCAGTTCAATTTGCAAAGCAGGTGGAACCACTGAGCCAGTCATGACATGTTACTAAGCATTTCTGCATTAAGTGCCCATTTATCTTAAGTATTTATAAATCAATTAAACAAGACAGGGACCAGGGCATGGTGGTATAGGCATAATTCTAGCACATAGGAGCTGAGGCTGGACAATCACTGTGAGTTCAAGGCCAGCCTGCTACACTACATAGTAAGACTCTGTCTCAAAGGAAAAGGAAGGAAGGGAAAGAAGAAGGAAAACAAACAAATACAGAATTGTGGTTTTGAAGGCTTACCAGAAAGCATATTGTAAGTCATTGTGGTAGTAATGTTCGACAGACCTTTGTTTTGCTTTTTTAGTTTTTTTTGTTGTTTCTTTTTTTGGTACCAAGGATTGAACACAAGACCTTGTGGGTGCGAGGCAAACATGATGCCACTGAGCTACATCACCTTGCTTTTTTTTTTTTCTTTTGAGACAGTCTCACTTTTGTAGTTCAGCCTGGCCCTGAGCTCACTGTATAGCCCAAGCAACCCTCAAACTCACAGCAGTCTGCCTGCCTCTGCCTCCCAAGTGCTGGGATTACAGGGTTAAACCTCCATGCCTGGCTCCCTTTGATATTTTTGAGACAAGGCCGACCTGAAATCCACCACCATCCTCCTTCCTTAGGCTCCCAAATGCTGGGATTACAAGCATGTGCCACTATACCTAGCACAGCAGTACCTTCCTGCATTCCTTTGTTTTATTTCCTTTGGTTTTGATTTTTGTCTGTTTTTTCTTGTGATTTCTTTCTTAGTGATAGGGCCTTACATGTTATATTGCTTAAGCTGATTTCGAACGCCTGAGCTCAAGTGATCTTCCTTCCTCACTCTCTTGAATAGCTGGTGCTACAGGCACGTCTCATCATCAAGCTTGGCCCTGCATGCCTTTATAAATAGAACACATGTATAATTTTGCTGTTTAGGTACTGCAGTGTCATTCTAGAACAGTAAACTCATTTGTTTTGTCAAACAGATTTTGAGAGTTCTTCCAAAACCTGTTATCTTATTGATATAAAGGAAAATGTTCTGTGGATTTAGTCACTCTTAGTATCTGCTTTCAAAAACTGCAAATAAGCTGGATACGTTGGTACACACTTGTAATTCCAGCACTCAGAAGGCTGAGGCAGAAGGATCATGAATTTGAGGCCAGCTTCTACTACATACCAAGACCCTGTCTCAAAAAAAAAAAAAAAAAAAGGTAATGCAAAATAGGAAAGTACACAGTCTTTGCCATTGAGAAGGGCAACTAGAGAAGAAAGGAAGAGGAAGGCATAGGGAAGGTAAAAAGATAGGTTATGTGCATATACTGACTCCTCACAGTTATTAAAATCATATATACTAGAAACATGTACTCATGAACTTTTTTTTCTTTTCTTTTTTTAAGACAGGATCTCACTATGTGTACCCCAGGCTGGTCTCATATTTGTGGCAGTCATTCTGCCGCAACCTCCAAGTACTGGGATTACAGGCATGTGCCACCATACTCAGTTTAATTAATCTGTTTCTAAAAAATATTTTAAATTCTCTTTTAAAAATGTTTATTAACTGTAGGCATGGCACACCTATAATCCCAGCACTCACAAGAATGAGGAAGAAGGGACCAGGGATATAGCTCAGTGGTTCCGGTGCCTGTCTTGCAAGCACAAGGACCTGGGTTCGATCCCCAGTAACCACATACAATACTGGGTGTGGAGACCCACACCCAGCAACAACCAGTACCACATACCACAGTGCCGGGCGTGGTGGCTCACGCCTGTAATCCCAGCACTCGGGAGGCAGAGGCAGGAGGATTGTGATGTGAGTTTGAGGCTGAGCTCAGAGCCAGCCTGAACCACAAAGCGAGACCCTGTCTCCAAAAGCCTAAAAAAAAAAGAATGAGGAAGAAGGATTAACATGAGTGAGACCAGCCTGGGCCACATACTGAGTTTAAGTCCAGCCTGAATTATGGAGCAAAACCCTGTCTCAAAACAAAAGCAAAACAAGGGCCAGAGATTTAGCTCAGTTCAGACATCTGCCGGGCGATCACAAGGTCCCAAGTTTGATACCTGGTACTACCTACCACAATGCTGAGCATGGCTCCTCACGCGTAATCCTAGCACTTGGGAGAGAGGTGGGAGGATTACTGTGAGTTCAAGGCTAGCCTGGGGTACATAATTTAGGGGACAGTCTGAACTGCAAACCAAGACGCTGTCTCAAAAAACTGAAAAAACTAGGAAGCTGGGCATGGTGGCACCTGCCTGTAATCCCAGCACTTGGGAGGCTAACGCAGGAGAGGATTGTCTCAAGTTTGAGGTCAGCTTGGGCTACATAATGAGACCCTGTCTAAAAAAAAAGAAATTACTTGGATAATTCTTCAGGGTCCTAGATTATTTTCCTTGGGTTACTAGGTGTGATAGTGAGTGAAATCTGTTTCTTACTGACTGACTCGTCACCTGTGTTAAGCCAAGCTTCTCTTTGTATGTACAGGTACAACAGAATAGCTCGGGAATGGACTCAGAAGTATGCGATGTAATTAAAGAAATTATTGGATAACCTCTACAAATAAAGATAGGGGAACTCTGAAAGAGAAAGTCCTTTTGATTTCCATTTGACTGCTTTCTATGAGCCCACGCCTCATCTTCCCCTGTGCACATGTTCACCTGGTACAGCAGTGCTGCGTGTTGTACGTACTTGGAAGCAACAAACTAGAAATACTGTACTTCTGTACCGGCATTGCCTCCTAGCAGAAAAGTATGTGTGTGACAAGCCAGTTCTTCAGGCGTAACCTAGGTGTGAGACTAAAACTTTCCTTGTTGACTTAAATTTGGATAACAGCAAGGTGTGAGGGGTGGTGGGCACGTGTGTTTGCTTGGATGGGAAAAAGCTCCACTGGCCCGTAGGAGATGTTTTTAAGTGGAATCCGTTTAAACTCAAAACAGTTATGAAAAGCAAAGTGAAGAACATGAAGCTGTTTCTTTCTGTATTCATTCTATTCCGAAGGACCTACAACGTAAGTGAAAGTTAAGATCAACCAGATTAAACTCTACCCAAATCCTGTATTTTAAGGTCTAAGTTTAACTGGTCAACATTTACATGAATTGGAGCTATTAGTACACAAGTGTGGCGGGCTGTGCTCCCGACTCTTTCACATCTCTGCCCCGCAGCCTTTGTCCTTTCAGCCCCCTTCTCCACGTTTTGGTTTGTATGTGGTTTCTCAGTTAATACATAGCTAATAGCTCTTATTTTTCTTATGTTTTTAACTGCTTAGGTCTATTTGGATGTAAGGGTGAAAATTCATTTGATGGAAATACTTGTGTATATTTAAAGACTCAGTTGCTCCTCTGGAGCTTGTACGTTCAAGAATGATTAATCTGTGTAATAAACTGATTACTACAGTCATTACATTTAATTTTGTGTGTGAATAGGCTTTTTGATTTTAAAAACTTTGTCTAGCTGAGATTAGTGGTGGATTTCCCCCACACCACTGTTAAAGTGTTTCCATTTATACTGGTTACATTTCAAAATCATGAAACAACTCCAGTTTACATAGTAAAAACAAATCTTGAGAGTAATTTTATTGAACCAAGATAGAGACATAAGCTTGAAAACATTTTCATAAAACCTATATGTGCAGCATTCTGGGAATATGACTGTTAAACTAAAAAATTTCCTTTATTAATGAAGCTAAGCTGCATTTCACCAATATCTTGTCACTTTCCCTTTGTGCATACGACATAAAAACACAAAGGCATTGCTGTTTGGTAAGTTAAGCATCTGTGATTGTATTTATAAAAGAGAAACTTTGACCAGACCTGGGAAAGGAGCACAATCTTGTATTGGAGAGCCTACATAATTAGTTTGCACTAACATTTGCCAGGATGTTCATCCAGTTTTAAATTGTATTGTATGTGGCTTTTTGAAGTCTTCCCTTGACTCTAGTAAAATGTAGTTTGAAACTTGTAAACAACTGTGTTTGCCAGAAACACCATTCATGTGAACTAGGCAAGTTACCTTTTTCTCCTCTCCCTAATCTAATTGTAAACCAGGCCAGCCTGCAGGCCATGGCTGATGCTCTCTACCCATCAGGTTCTTTAAAATGCATCTTTACACTCTTGCACAAAAACTGAGGAATAAATGTCCATTGCTTTTGGAGTTAAACTTGTCCACCTTGTCTCATCTCTTAGTTACTGCTCCTCCATCTCACACTACCTGTGATGTAAGCCTAACACTTCTTAAACTTGTGCCTTCTCTAGCTGCTGGCTGCTTGTAAGCGTTTTGAAAATGCTTATTAACATCTTTGACCTTACAGAAAATGTTCAACTGTTAATAGTTGTGGGGTGTTGCTGGGCATGGTGGCACATGCATGCTCCACACCTGGGAGAGTGAGGCAGGAGGATTGCAGTGAATTGGAGGCAGTCTGGGTTACATAGTGAGTTCAAGACTATTCTGGACTACAGAGCAAGAATCTATCTCAAAAAAACAACAGCACACGCACACACACACAAAAACAGTAGTAGGGAAAGGAGTTGGGATTGTACTGTATCATGGCCAGATAGAAATTCTACTTATAAAATTAACTTTTTAAAAAATTGGTTTTGATTTTTTTTTCTTTTTTTTTTGAGACAGGGTCTTGCTCTGTAGTTCAGGCTGGCCCTGAACTCAGCCTGGTACTCAGCAATCCTCCTGCCTCTGTCTCCTGAGTGCTGAGATTACAGGCATGAGCCACCATGGCCGGCACTGTGGTATGTGGTGCTGATTGCTGGTGGCCATGAGTCACTATACCCGGCATTGTTGTATGAGGTTACTAGGGATCGAATCCAGGTCCTTGGGTTTGCAAGGGAGGTGCTGGAACCACTGAGCTAAATCCTTTCCCCACCCCCAATTCTGATTATTTGATTTTGAGATGGGTTCTCACTGTGTGAATTGCTTTTTTTTTAAAGACAAAATGTCATTATATAGTCAAGGCTCGCAGACTTCCTGCCTCAGCCTTCTGAGTGCTGGGTATATAGGCACATGTCACTACTCTGAGCTGCTTGAGTTTGAAATGCTCTTGTGTAGCCTCCCAAATAGCTGAGGTTACAGTATGAGCCACCACTCTCATCTCTGAAAGCCTAGCCTCCACACACATACACACAGGAGTCCTACAGACTGAATCTCGGGCCTTGTGCGTGGTTGGCAGACATTCTACCGGAGAGCCACACCCCCCAGCCCATTATCTGTTTGCTTTTCATCATATAGAGACAAGCCGATTTATTACCACTTATTAGCTAATAATGTGGATATTTGCTATTTTAAAAACATTTTTTTTAGGGTTTTCTTTTTTCCTTTTTTTAGAGCGAGAGAGAGAAAGTCTCACTTTGTAGGCCTTGAACTCTTGGTAATCCTCCTGCTTCTGCCTCCCAAGTGCTGGGATTACAGGTGTAAGCTACCACACCCCAGCTATTTTAAAAATTTTGAGCCAGTATCTTGATAAGTTGCCCAGGCTGGGTTTAGACTTGTGATCCTCCTGCCTCAACCTCCCAGAGTGCTGGGATTACAGGCATGTGCCACTTTACCTGGTTTAAAGAAGTGCTCATAAATTTCCTTTATTGTTGATTTGTTTCTTTGTTTCTTACATAAAACTCATCATCCTGTTATCTAGGTGCCACATCAAAGGTTTGGATGATCACAGATAATATGAGGTCCTGAAATGCAGTTTGGGCTTGCCTACTTGAGTAGGTAGGAAGCATGTTTGGTCCAGTTGTGTGCATGTGCCTTGACCAAAAGGAGCACTCAATGAGGTAGGCCTGTTTTCCCACACAGGGAAGTTATATCAAGGATCACAGTGCTTGACTTTGGAGTTTCATTCTTTTTCATATGTGTAAGTTACTCTATCAGCCTTGATTATCTTGGTAAGGCAGTGTTTATAAGGGAAAGTCAGAATTTATGGGTTTCCTTAAATTTTTTTCAAGGTATAACTGGAGCTGTCTCTTTTGGTAAAAACCATTTCATTTCAGATAATTTGCCTGTTCTGTTACTGGCCAGTAGTCAAGGGAAGCGTTGTCCTGACAGTTCTGCATTTGAACTAGAACAGAATTAAAAAGGCAGTAGAAGTGAGGACAGTTAGGAAAATCTAGAGAGAAGGAAAATGTATGATGAGGGACTCTCCCCTGACCTAGTGATAGAATTCCTTTTCCAACTGCTACAATATTCTGAATTATTCCTCTTCTTATTTTGAACCTTAGGAAGCCCGTTAAAAGAAATGGTTGTTTCTAAGTTACAGTTTGCCTATTAAATGTCTCTTGTCTACAAATAAGGTGAAATTCTGGTTTTAATGTGTTGTATAGCACCCCTTAACACCCAGTAGTAAATGTGTTTGTGGTTTGGGGGGATTTTGTGAGACAAGATCTCTTTGTAGTGGCCTAGAACTCACTGTGTGTAGTCCAGGTTGGCCGGAAAGTCTTGGTGATCCTCCTATCTTGCCTCAGCTTCCTGTGTGCTAGAATTGAGCCACTCTGCCCTACCCCCACTCACCCCAGTACCAGAAATCAAACTCCGAACCTGTGCTTGCCAGGTGGGCCCAGCACAACTGAGTTACGTCCCCAGCCCAATGGCAGTTTTAACAGGAGAGCATCTTTCTGTTCCTGTGTCTTCTGAATTATAAACACATCTTCTGTTCAAATGAGAAATAAGTATCATCTCTCTAGAAAATTGTCATCAAGGTTAAGGACTCCTCTCCTTTTAATTCTTCCTTTTTCTTTTATGAAACACTTTATTTTGTATGGTGAGTTATTTTAGTAGGTGTAATGTTATGCAAAGGAAAGCAGATTTTTAAAACAAAATTAACTGAAGGTAGCAAGCTGTTGGACAGTATACATACCAAGAAAAAACACATAGACTTCCTTTGGGCACTTGGGGCCTACTCCCTACTTTTCCCTTATGTTGTACAAGTACTTAGATGAAAGCTCACTTTCTCTAAATTCTTTTTACTCTCTACAGAAACTTTCCTTTAAAATCCTTGTTTGGTTTGGTAGCACATGGGTTTGTAATCCCAGCATTTGGGACCCTGAGGCAGGGGGATTCCAGAATATTTAAATTCAAGGCCAGTTTGAGCTACTTAGCACAATTTTGTCTCAAAAAACAAACTTTTGGGGGCCAGGGATTTAGCTCGGTGCCAGTGCCTGCCTTGCAAGTGCAAACAATATACCACAATGCCAGGTGTGGTGATTCATGCCCACCAGCAATCAGTACCACATACCACAATGCTGGGTGTGGTGTCTGACGCCTGTAATCCCATCACTGGGAGACAGAGGCAGGAGGATTGCTGTGAGTTCCAGGCTGAACTCAGGGCCAGCTTGAACTACAGAGCAAGACCCTGTCTCAAAAAAAAAAAAAAAAAAGGTACTTAGGGCCTCTACTCTCCAAACTGCATAATGACAGAAGAAACCGTGAAGACCCAGGATTCCTAGACCAACCAAGAAGATTCAGCTCTTTGGAAGGATAGTTCCAGGTCGTCTTAGCTCAGCCCACCTTTGGAGAGCAAAGTGAAAGCATAAAAGAAGAGGATTGGGTCTAGTGGTGGTTTTTTTGTTTTGTTTTGTCAGGGTTTTGCTTTGTAGTTCAGGCTGGCCCTGAGCTCACTATGTAGCCCAGCCTAGCCTTGAACTCAACAGCAGTCCTCCTGTCTCTGCCTCGTGAGTCCTGGGAGTACAGGTGTGAGATACCACACCCGGCACTGTAGTGTGTGGTATTGATTGTTCGTGAGCATGAGTCACCACACCTGACATTGCTATCTGAGGTTACAGGGGATCAAACTTGGGATATGCGCTTGTAAGGCAGGTACCAGAACCCCTGAGCTAAATCCCCAAGGGTCTGGTGTGTTTTAACAAGTTACGGGGCAGAAACCATTCCATACAGGTGAGTTCAACCTCTGAGGCTAATTTTGAAGTTTCAGGTTTTAGAGTGGGAGGAACAGTGTTCTTGGCATGGTGTGTCCCTAACACAATCATCCTTGACTTGGAAATAGCTGGATGGGGGTTACCTTCAGTGCCCACAGGTGGAGAGAGTAAGGCATGCTTGCCCATGGTGGCTTCGGTGACTGAGTGGATGCTAGTGCCTGAGTGGCCAGCAGAGGGCAGTGGTGACCTACAACTTTAATAGCTGAAATACATGATCAGCCAATCAGCAGGGACAAAACCTGAGTGGTTTTGTTTTGTTTTTTTGTTTTGTTTTGTTTTGGTGTTTTTTTTGTTTTGTTTTGTTTTTTTGTTTTTGCTGAGGTGAGGAGGCTTCTTTTGGGTTTGGTTTTGTTCAGTGTGATAGGATACAGATGGGCCAGTGCCTTCCTCAGTCCAGCTGTCAGCCTTGCTGTGAGGAAACAGGTTAGTGAGACCCTCTAGCCTCAGCACTATTAGAGCCATACCCCTGGGTGTGAACAAGTTACAGAGGGCCTAGGCAAGGGCCTTTACTTACCCTCCTACACGTTACATGGAAGCAGAGATCTGGCCATTACTTCATACAAATGAGGGGACTTGTATTTCTGGTGACTACTGCTGCCTTTTCCCCAAAGTAGGCTGTCCCTATGCCTCCCCCCGGCAAACCCAGTCTCACTCACATGTGTACCCACTCTGGACAACCATGACATGGTTCTCTAGATCAGGGGTGGCAGAGCCCTCTGTTAGCATGTGAGCCAAGTAGCCCCAGCTGCCATGCATTGGATCACAGTTGTCTTTTCTAAACCATAACCCAGTAGTTGTTTAATTGCATTGTTGGGACTTCTTGCGCAATGAGTGGGTTTTGGGCTGCATTTCGGACACTGAGTCTCAAACGTCCGCGATCACTGCTCTAGACCCTGACTGGAGGCAGCAGAGCCAAGGGCAGGTGAGAGACTGTGCCTGGAAAGTTATTTTCTTGGCCATTTTATCCTGGCTTGTGTTTGAGGCCTTCAGCCTCCCCAGCCCTCAGCCCAACAGCTGTGAGCCTCCAGGACCACCACCCGGAAGCCAGCTGCCTCTTCATGGGGAATTCTTTGAAATTCTAGGGTTGGCCATCTGGGTATGCAAATATCTCCAGATTTTCTGAGCCCACCAAGTGACTGCAACCCAGGCATAGCTATGAGAACCTCCACTAAGTCCCCAGGGTGGTTGGTGCGTGGAACATGGGCTTTTGCTTACTGTAGATGCTAGAGAAAGGAAACTCTTGCCAAAGGAAGATAACATGGAGGAGGATAATACGCCAAGTCTTGAGTCTAGGCTGGAGGAGTGGGGGTACCTGCGAGGAAAGCTCCTGACTTCCTACAGTGGTGGACCCAAGCAACAGGGCTGCAGCTTGGGCAGCCTAGACTGTAGAACCCAAAGCTTGGCTTCCAGAATTCCTTGCACTGGTTACCTGGCTGCAGCCGGAGGAATGTGTGCTCCGGTGGGCACTGAGGTGGCTAGGGTCAGGGCAGAAACCTGGGAATGTGGACTCATAGCTTCCCCTGCCCCTGTTGGAGGGAAGGCGCCACCATGGAGAATGCGGCTGACAGGCTCCAGGCATGGGAGAGCACAGGCCAGCCCGTGCGCGTGAGTGCATGCTGCAAGGGAGGCATGTGTGCTAGGAGAGTGAGAATTGTGAGTGTGGACATTCCTTAGTGTTTATGCAAATGGTGAGTTAAAATCTGTAGCTTTTTTTTTTTTTTTTTTTTTAGGTTTTTTGAGACAGGGTCTCGCTTTGTGGTTCAGTCTGGCCCTGAGCTCAGCCTCAAACTCACATCACAATCCTCCTGCCTCTGCCTCCCGAGGGCTGGGATTACAGGCGTGAGCCACCACGCCCGGCAGGCACTGTGGTATGTGGTACTGGTTGCTGCTGGGTGTGGGTCTCCACACCCAGTATTGTTATGTGGTTAACGGGGAATCGAACCCGGGTCCTTGCGCTTGCGAGACAGGCGCCGGAACCACTGAGCTAACTCCCCGGCCCAAAATCTGTAGCTTTTGAAGACTTGTATGGCTATCATATCTGGGTTTGAATCAGAGGCTCAAAGCTTTTCAGGTGTATAATCTTGGGCAAACTAATTTATCTGTCCTTTGATTTTTCTCATCTAGAAAATGGACATTTAACTAGGCATAGCGGCTCATACCTGTAATCCCAGCACTCGAGAGGCAGAGGCAGGAGGTTTGCCATGAGTAAGAGGCCAACGTGGGCTACATAGTGAGTCAAGGCCAGTCTGAACTACATAATGAGCCTCTGTCTAAAAAAAAAAAAAAAAAGAGAAAAAAGGAAAAACTAAATGGGCATTTGGCCCATCCTGACTCCATACACAACACTTGGTGGAAAATGGCCTTATCAAATTAAAGAATTATAGCTGAATAGTAGTACATGCTTGTAATGCCAGCTTCTCTGGGAGCCCGAGGCAGTTCGAGCCTAGCCTGGGCAATTTTGTGAAACCGTCTCAAAATTGTTTGCTAGATAAAGTGTTGCATACCTATAATCCCAGCATTTTTGTAGTTCAGGCTGGCCCTGAACTCATTATGTAGCCCAGCCTAACCTTGAACTCACATCAGTCCTCCTGCCTCTGCTTCCCAAGTGCTACTGGGGATCAAACTTGGGACCTTACATTTACCAGGCAGATCCTAGAACCACTGAGCTAATCCTCGGCCCAGCAATACCATGTTTTGAGCTCAGCCTGGAAAACTTGGACCCTGTAGCTACCTGACGTCAAACACAAAAGAGAGCTGGAGATATAGTCCCAACAGTAGAGCACTTGCCCAGCATGCACAAGCCTTGGGTTCATATCTACCTCGTGCCCCCCTGCCCAGGGTGACTTTGGTGCCTGTGAGCTCAGAGAAATGCAGGTATGGCTTTCCTGGATTTCTACACAAGTTAGACATTTGCCTCTCTGAGCAAGACCAGATTCTAGAACACTAGGAACCAGGGCAAGCTGTCTGGACCCCTTTGGTGCTCACAGTTCACATACTCAATCAAAGCTGAAAATGGGGCAGATAGCCAGATGGTGGACATACCTGACAAGTCTGTGTATAGCTGCCTCTCCTGGGGAATAAAATAACCATGGGGGTCAGAGGTTCCATGTAAGGAGACCAAGATTTCCTCAACTATTTCCTAGCCCTGTCTGAAGGGGGAAGAATGAGTGAGTGGTTTCAACACTTGGAATCTTCCTAGGTTGCTGACCAATACTTACTTTGTTTAGAGACTGTGCCCTATGTAGTACACGCTGGCCTTGAACTTACTATGAAGCCCAGCTTGACCTTGAACTTGTGGCAGTCCTGCCTCAGCCTCCAGGGTGCTAGGATTACAGGCATGCACCACCATGCCTGGCTCACATACCCACAGTTGATAGGAACTATATAGGGGTAGAGAGGGTTTTGAATTAGTGGACAGGACTTGTGATCTAGGCACACAGGTTGAGGAATTAATCAAGGTCACACAGCCAGGCAAAACTCAGGAATGTTGGGAATCACTCCAGGTGGGTCAGTCATCTGCTGGTGATCAAACCCAGGTCTTTTTCCACTCTAGACAGACTGCCACCAAGCTACATCTCTAGCCCTAGGCAGGAGCATTAGGAAGTTTCCTAAAGCCCTTATATAGGCCTAAGCTTGAGTTGGATGTAAGGTCTATAGCCCAGCCATCCCTGCACTGCAACTAAAAGAACTGCCTTATAGGAGTGTCTGACATGGATATGTCAGCTGTAAGCACCATCTCTGAAAATCTAGCAATAGCCAGCAACCTTTTCTAGAGATCTAGGCCACAAGAAGAATGTATATCCTGTGGAGGAAAGTCTGGAGAACTGACCATCTTTTATGTGTGTGTGTGTTTGTGGTTTAAAATAGGATCTGGCTGGGCCAGGGATTTAACTCAGTGGTTCCGGCGCCTGTCTTGCAAACACAAGGCCCTGGGTTCAATCCCCGGTAACCACATACCATACTGGGCATGGAGACTCATGCCCAGCAGCAACTAGTACCACATACCACGGTGCTGGGCGTGGTGGCTCACGCCTGTCATCCCAGCACTCAGGAGGCAGAGGCAGGCGGATTGCTATGATGTGAGTTTGAGGCTGAGCTAAGGGCCAGCCTGAACTACAAAGTGAGATCCTGTCTCAAAAAAAAATAAATAAATAAAACAGGATCTGGCTGGCTATATAGTTCAGGCTGACCTCCATCTTGGAGCAGTCCTGACACTGCCTCCTAAGTGCTAGGATTGTAGGTGTGCACCACCATGCCCAAGGAGAACTGACCGTCGTGGCCTACTCCTATTTATACACACACACTGCTGGGAATGAGGGTGAGGGGCATTGCTAAGATCTGGGGCCATCCCCTTTCTGCCTTGGGACTTGAAGTGTGGAGGGTCTAGGGACCCTGATCAGTGCTTCAGTTTGTCTTGGGGGAAATAAAGAAACAGGAGAAAGACTGACTAGGGACAGTCCTTAAGGAGCTTATTTGGGAGAATAGCAGAAAGGGAAGCCAGTAGCTGCACTAGTTGAAGTGCACCTGGTGAAAAACTAGCAGTGGTTTCCCTGCCACCGCCTCAGAGCCAGGGTTTTCCGCTGGGTGGGCAGCCCCTACTGGGCAAGGGGCTAGAGTGGGTGTGCCAGTGCCTGTCGCCACCCTGTAGATGAGAGCACCAGCAGGAACTGTTTGTGTATAATGGTAGAACTAATTTTGCTGCTGGAGTGAATCAGGTTCCCAGAGAAGAAAGGGCCAGAATGGAAGAGAGGACGCTATAGTTGAAAGTCACTGTACTCAAATGATTTAAGTAGTGCAGAGCCACCAATCATGACCCAAGACCCCTGTGCCCGCCACTTGCCAGTGCCCGTGTTTACTGTGGGACGGGCAGTTTCACTCACCTTGGGGAGGTTGAACAGCTTCTGGCTGCGTTACTCAGGTGCAACTCTTGTGGCACTGGGAGTACCCTGGATCTCATGCTGCTGCATAGCATGAGACTCAATCTGACATGTTTTTTGAGGTAGCGATGTTGTAAAATACAGCTGGGTGACTTTCTGGCTTTCTTCGATGGCCAGAATAGGTAACATCACAGTTGTGTGGTTGAAACCAGCTGTGGAACACATGGCTGGTGCTATGAAGAGTGTCTAGAGCAGGTTCACCCTCTGTGGTGTGAGGCCTGGTGTTGCCGGAACCAGTAGTGTGATCGTGTAACTGTATACACTTGTGTTATATATGTCCGACCCTGTTGTGAGACCCTGTTACATGCTCTATGTCCATCCAGGCCAGTGGTTGGTCCTGCTGTGTTGGGACTTGTGTCCGATTGTTACGTGGGGTAACTCAGTGTGGTGGGTGTCCACCTTTGTGGTGCTGGTGGCCCATAATGATGTCTCCCTATTCGGCTCGTCGGTCCGTGCGACACTGCTGTACACTCTTGCAGGTACGTGTGTTTTTTGACCTCGGGCACTCGTGCCCCTACCCTCCTATCCGTCCAGCGCCGCCCCTCCCCCGCGCCGTCCATCCGCCCGCCTGCTCGCCCGCGCCGCGCAGCGATCGATCGCCATTGATTGTCCCTGACGAGCTGCTCCACTTTCCAGCCAATGTCAGGAGGGGGGATCTCCGCCGCCCTGGCGGTGTCATTTCCACACACTCCCTGGGCTGCCGCCAGCTCGGGCGCTGCCAAGAGCCGGCGTGGATCGCCCAGAGCGCGGACCGGACCTCCTGCTTCGTGCAAGGAAGCCCACCGACGGTGCGGCCCGCGCCCCGCCCAACGGCCCAGGTGCACCTTTGCCAGGTGGGTGTACAGATGTTGTCCCTACACGAGTTTAGGCCCGCCAGGCGTGCCGAGTAGGGCCGTCCGTGCGCCTGTGGCGGGGTGAGGGCCCAGGGCAGTTTCTGGCTGGCCGAGGCGCCAGCGGGCCAACTTTGCCGGCCCACACAGATGCTAATGATTTTCCGGGAGGCGCCGCCGGTTATCTCTGGCCCCAGCCTGCCAGTGTGCCAGGCCAGCACTGCACATCCTGGACCCCCCCTGACTCGCATCGTGAGCCCCACCGAACCACCCCCACCCCCCACCCCCACGCCAGCCCAGCGGACTGTCAGGGCCCCTGGCAGCCCTTGGTGTCCCCAGAACTGTGGCTGCGTGAAAATATTTGTCCGCTCTGGCTGCTGCTACCTTCTCTTCTGAATGTCTCTCCAAGTGTCCCCCACTATGTACACACCCAGGCAGGGGAAACTGAGGTTCCTTAGAAGAGTACTTCTCCCGGGGTCACGTGATCCCGTCCTCTGCTCAGCTGAGAGGTCACCCTAAGAGCCATCCTGCCGGGGACTGTACCCTCCCTGTCCCCCCTCACGCAGAGGCCAGAGCCAGTTTCCAGACTCCCCGGTGGAAGTGCTGACGTGGCTCTGGGCAGCTGTCTGGGGCCGGGAAGCGGGGCAGATGTCACGCAGCCCAGGGGAGGAGGCGGCTCCATGCAGAGGGCGGGGAGGGCGGGCAGGGCCTCTGGCCAGAGACTGCCTCCTCCCCCTTGGACCTGGCTGTGGGTCTGGAGTCGGGCACAGCCACGGGGCCAGGCTGACCCGCTTCTGAGACCAGCTCCAGCTCCTCCGTGCAGCTACTAGAGGGCTCCAGCCTCTGAGCCTCTTCTTCCCCTGCTGGAAAATAATAGCACCTGCTCCCCATGGATGTGATCTCAAATGAAAGCAGAGGTGTCTGGAGCCCCCGCCCAATGCCAGGCACTTACGCTGTTCCTGCTCAATAAATGTCAACCGATGTCACTGTTGTCTTTGCAAGTGGGAACTTGGTGTGTCCGAAAGGCAGAAGCGGGTCCTAAGGATGCCAGCTGGCTTCAGAGGTCATCCTAGCCAGTCTGCTGCCTCACTGCCCCTGGCCCTGTCTATTTCTTATGCCTGTCTAGCTTTGTGCCTTCTCTCTGCAGTGTCAGCCCCTCTTGGCTCTGTCTGCTGCCAAGCTGGCCCCCTCCCCGCCTCTTATCCCTGTGGTTCTCTCCTATCTGGCGGCCACATTGGGTCCCTGGAGCACCAGAGCCTCCTGGGAACAGCAATCGATGGGGCGGAACAGCCTCCCTGACAGATGGACCCACGGAGGCTGGGCTGCTTCAGCAGAGATCCCTAGGAAACCGGAGACAGGAGCTGAGCTCCATGGCTGCCTCCTAAATAGAAATGGGAGGGGGAAGGGAGAGGAGGAGGCCAGAGCTTACAGCCAGCCCAAGAGGCTGCCCTTTAGGGCTGGGCCTGAGAGGGCAAGGCTGCTCCTCTCCTCCTTTGGGAGAACGCAGGTAGCATTGGCCTAGAAGTGGGAGGTACCAGTCCCCTCCACAGGCTAGTGAAATGTCTTACCAGCCCCTTGTCGTCAGCACTGTAGGACCAAGCCAGTGTGGGAGCAGGTGGGCAGGCAGGTAGTTTACCACTCCTCAGGTCACGAGGGGCATTCTCTGCCTGGAGCTGAGATACAATGAGCCTTGACCCCTGTGTATGTGATGGGGGTAAAGAATATCCCCTGCACTCTTTTGGCTCCGGTTAGTCAGGTGATCCTTGTTCCTCAACCTCCTGAGTCCTGGAGTTACAGGCATGCATTACCACACCCAGTTAGCCCAGGGCTTTTGGATCTCAATGATATTAACCCTTTGGGCAGTGGGTTATTTAATTCGTTACCCTGTACGTTACAGGATGCTTAGCAACATCCTTGGTCTCTAATCATTAGGTGCCAGTAGTAGCAATTGTGACACTCAGAATCTCCAGACGTTGCCTAATGTTTTCTGGTAGCTTCTCTAGTTTAGACCCACTGGTATAATCCCAGCATCAGCCCCCTGGAGGGCACAGCCAGGGCCCCAGGGGATGCCAAAGATCTTCTGCAGCAGTGGGGGAGAAGACCTTCCAAAACAGCTTAGTCCCCAACTGTCCCAAGTCCAGAAGAGTGGGAGTTAACCCCTCCTCCCAAGGCCCCAACTGCCAGGTTGGAGTGAACCATGCTTGCCTGAGATGGCACGGCTGTTGGCGTCACTGCTCAGCTGCACCAGGCTTGATGCCAACACCTCACTGCTGAGGCTGAGTTACCGGGGTGGGGGTGGGGGAGTAGATGAGGTCATGGGGCTACTCAGCCTGCCTAGGCCTTCTCTGGAGCCAGTCTAAGATGGGATGCCAGGGTGGGTGAGCAGCCTCGTCCCTTCCCTTGGCACCTTTGCAGTAGTGCTACTGCCTCCTTCAAGGTCACTGTGGAGTTCAAGGTGGGGCTGGCAGGACTCAACCTGTAAGGGCAACTGCCCGGGAGAAAGATTGTGGACACAGGTCCAGCCAGGCCACCCTGGGTCACTTGTACACTGAGCTGATGACTGCCCTCTCCAGACATATGTCAAGGAAGATGCCATGACCTGGCTCAGTGGTGCTGAGTATCCCAGCACGTGGCCCCTGAAACAAGCCTGGGGAGGGACTTCCTCGGGAGCCCTTTTCTTTCTCCCCAGGTTGCAGGCAGTCAGGAGAGGGACAGCTCCCTGCTACACAGTCTCATGTTGGGCAGTTCCTACTTCTGTCTGACCAACATCATTTGTCTTCTCTTCCTAAAGAAAACCCAGACTCAGGCCTCTGCACCCAGGCCCCTGCAGGCACTGTGCCAGACACTGCAGGTTGGGGGGGCTGGGCTGTGCCTGTTCCTGGGGAGCCCAGCTCTCCTCTGAGGGGAATCTGCCAGCACTGGGTGGATTGCTTGCCTGTGTGGAAGGCTGAGGGTGTCCACGTGGACAGGGATCCGAGATGAACAGGGACAAGACCCACTGAACTCAGCAGCACTCTGGAGGACCTCTGGGTGGGGAGGAAAGAGTGGTTGGGAAAGGTGGGCAGTGGTTTGTAATCAGAGATGGGCCTGGCCCGCTAACAAGGCAGCTTAGGACTAGAGTTTAAAATAGCGCCTGATTGGGTTCCGGTCACCCACAAGGTGTGGCTGCAACCATCCAGCTCGGATTTCGGCCTTCCCTGACGATCTGGCAGTGGAGAGCGGGCTCTTCAAACAGATGGGCCTCAGCAAGGGGTTCAGGCACCCACTGTTCCTGCAGGCCCGTGACCAGGCACCACGCACCACCCTGGGTCTTCCTGCTTCCCATCCCCTCCAGCAGACTCGCTCCAGTCGCAACCTGATGTCCTCTTCAGTAAACAGTTACTTAGCTCCAGGCAGAGCACACAGATGAGTAAGGTTACATCCCTGCTGTGGCCCAGGGAGTGCCCTGGTAGACACTGACCAGTGAGCGGTATTGATCGTGCCCAGTGACCTGTTTGACTTTGGCCCCAGACTTACCCTGAAAGCTCAAGGGGCAGAAACATCCCTGAGGCTGCCTCAAGAGAGGAAGGTTAGACCTCAGGTGAGTTTTCCACCCATCTCAGAACATGTAGGTTGCAGCAGTAGGGTGAGGGAGTGTCCTTAAAAAACAAGTGATCACTGGGCCGGGGAGTTAGCTCAGTGGTTCCAGTGCCTGTCTGCAAGCGTGAGGGCCCGGGTTTGATTCCCCATAACCACATACAATACTGGGTGTGGAGACTCACACCCAGCAGCATTCAGCACCACATATCACAGTGCCAGGCGTGGTGGCTCACGCCTATAATCCCAGCACTCCGGAGGATTGCTGTGATGTGAGTTGGAGGCTGAGCTCAGGGCCAGCCTGAACTACAAAGCGAGACCCTATCTCAAAAAAAAAAAACAAAAAACAAAAAAACCCAAAACAAACGTTCTCACTATTGTGCCACACACCTTCACCCCAGCACTGCAGGAGGTTGAGGCAGGAGGATCAAAAGTTTTCAGCTCACCCCAGGCAACCTAGTGAGATCCTATCTCATAGTAAATCAGAATGGGTAAGAATGTACCTCAGACTGAAGGCTTGAGTTCAAACTGCAATACAGAGCTGGGTATGGTGGTGCATGCCTATGATCCTGCTGCCCAGGAGGTCGAGGCAGGAGGGTTGCCATGAGTTTGAGACCTACCTGGGATGCATAGCTCAAGGTCAGGCTGAGCTACATAGTGAGATTCTGTCTCACAAAAAGCAAACTGCAGGGCCGGGGAGTTAGCTCAGTGGTTCCGGCGCCTGTCTTGCAAGCGCAAGGGCCCGGGTTCGATTCCCCGGTAACCACATACCATACTGGGCATGGAGACTCACGCCCAGCAGCAACCAGTACCACATACCACAGTGCCGGGCGTGGTGGCTCACGCCTGTAATCCCAGCACTCGGGAGGCAGAGGCAGGAGGATT